>JAHKKF010511678.1:0-10430 GCA_019740295.1 Labeo calbasu
ACGTCAATCTGGGGAATCAGGAATACAAGGGATTAGTGGATCTTGTGAGTCATGGTGCACATTTCTGATGAATTGAGATAAAATGATTTCTATGGCTTGATAATAGGCTGCATAAAGGACTTTTGGAATTGTATAAAGATCAGGAATCATTTATGTTGCTAAATTTTATGGTAATATAAACCCATTGTACTGTAAAGTCGGTCACTTCCTATCATTGAATACAGATTTTTCCAAATCATGTCATTTGTTTGATGTTGTTGTAAAACTAGAACTATTAAAATGGGTATTTGAAATAAAGGTGAAGTAAATACTGGATGGAAAAAAAAGAAATGATAAAACTTTAAATACTAAAATTGATCAAACAAACAATATAGAAATATTAAAAATGATTTAAAAATAATGCCTTGTGACTAATAAATAAAAGACTAGACCTAATATGAAACTGAAAATATAATAATAAAAGCTAACTCAGAATATCAATCACAGCTATAACAATATTATAAATACTACTGAAATTAAAGTGTTATTTGCACATAACTGAGAACCAACACAATAAATGTATTTGCAAACATACAATCATGTGGCAGAATGTAACATAACAATCCTGTTAAATTATCATAGAACACATGACTTAAAGGGACAGTTCACCCAAAAATGAAAGTTATCCCATGGTTTACTCACCCTCAGTCCAACCTGGGTGTATATGACCTTCTTCTTTCAGAAGAAATACAATCGGAGTCATAGACCAACAGACCCTCCAGCTGGTTTAATATATATATATATATATATATATATTTATTTATTTTTTTGTTTTGTTTTTTTCTTCAAGCTAATGTTTCTGTTTTTATGGACAAACAGCTGTGTCATATGTGTCTCAGAATTAATAATAAAACGTGTAGCATCAAATGTTGGCTTTGCAGGAAACACACACAAAATGTAAACAACATGAAAGACATTTAAAAAAAACTCAGAACCGCTGTTCTGCAACCTAACTTCCCACAGAAGCGTTTCATTCAGGTAACTGGATGGACCAATTACAAACCACCGTCTTTTTTCCGTATTATTCTCAGCCAATCACAGCGCTCGCTGTTTAAAATCATGGTCGGTTGTGTGTTAGCTCTTGTGTACGTGCTGTTTAGCGCAACAGTGGCCGTACAGGAAAACACAAGGCACATATATTTAACGCGGTGCTCTGTTATAGAAATAATATGAAACGGAGGTGAATTTTCGGATTCGGATGTTGCGGTCAGCTCTACTTTTTGGACGCTCCCTGCCATGATTCCAATATAAAGATTTTTCTTTTTTTCATAAACAGTCTCTGGCCTCAGTCGGCTCACATTTTCCTCTCACTATGAGACTGTACGCATTTCTTCTGAAGGACCATTTACCAAAGATAGAATATTATTCACGGTTTTCACCATCGCCCCTGTCAATAAAACAGTTTCTGGAATTCGGTAAGTGCGAGCGCATCCATCACGTGAATACTGACAGTCACTGACAGCGGCACTTGTTACTTTTGATGCAGCATGATTATGTTGATTGCCTCAGAAATGAAGTATGTTTTATAACCCCTCATTGTTTTAGTGTATGTTTAAATCTGTTGATTGTAAATGTAAACAAGTACTTGGTTCATTTGGGAAAGGAAACACGTAGGAAGCTTCTGTTTTATGTTATTGAGGGAAATTGGTTCTGTTTTTATGACAGTATGACAATATATAAGTTAACATTTAAAGATGTAGTTTAAACTCAGAAATTGTTGAAATAGAATAATTACACATTCACTGATGCAATGTATGGTTGTCCTTCAGATATTTATCGTCATTTAGCTTGTTAATTGTTTGCATATGCTGCTTGTTTGATGTTATTTGTTTGCATATGAACCATCTCATGTTATAATATTATTATAACATATTTACAAAATAACTGTTCGTTATCCAATTGTATACTTTTAATAAGAGGGAGAGGCTCCTTATGTAAATACAAAATGAAGTGTTATGATACGAACAGTATGTAGACTACACCTAGGTGACGTCAAACACAACAGATAGTGGCAATAAATTGGTTTTTAGATGGATAGTTCACTCAAAAGCAAAAATCCTGTGATGGAATCATATGCTGTATGACTGTGGAAAAATAACAGGTTTTTATGAATTTTAGTTTTGGGTGAACAGTCCACGGAGTAATAGCACAAAAGGGATTGTCATAATGACATGAGTCAAAAGAAAGGCTTATGCAACAAGGCTAATTATGATATTAGTTACAATCTTAAATAAATTATAGAGATAGTTGAAACTGCTTGCGATGTTTCAGTAGAAAACATATTGAGGCGCTCTGAAGGCCTACAGCAAGAGTGAATACATAAATGAAAACAAAAAGTCAGTAATGCACACTACTAGTCAAAAGTTTTTGAACAGTAAGATTTTGTTTTGTTTTGTAAAGAAGTCTCTTCTGCTTACCAAGCCTGCATTTATTTGATTCAAAGTACAGTAAAAAACTGTAAAATTTTGAAATATATTTACTATTTAAAATAACTGATTTCCATTTAAATATATTTTAAAATGTAATGTACTCCTGTGATTTCATAGCTGAAATTTTAGCATCATCACTCCAGTTACATGATCCTTTAGAAATCATTCTAATATTCTGATTTGCTGCTCAAAATAATTGGGAGTTTTTATGTATATAAGGAAAAACACATTACATATTATTTACAAAGGCTGTACCCACCTAAATGAATGATTAAAAAAGCATTTTTGGCAAATTCAGGTAATTTACCGTAGAAATACAGCTTTTTGAGTCCTTTTTAACTTATAGCACCAGCTATAATCCGATCCCCTTAAAACTTTGCATTCTTGTATAGAATCCCACATGTGCTCAACAGGTTTCGTGAAGTTTTGAGTTTTCCTTTAGGCTTTATAGGATTTTGGATAAACTTGGACAGGCCTCTTTTCTAAACGACCTTGTTATTGCTTTCCAAAGGGTAAATTTCAACATTTTCAACCTAGGACTAGTTTGCAAAAAATAAGGTTTTTACATCTTCTCAGTTATTTAACAAACAATTTGATTGACACTAGTGATTCTAGAGGCAAAATTGTCCAGAAGGAGGAGTTCTATTGTATAATATAAATATTGTGCGTATGTGTGAAAAACTGTACAAAGCCCTTGAAAATTGCTCTCAGGCCTTTGGAGCCGTGAGTCGAAGAGCCCCACCGAGATTCGTTCCAATCAGCCTACGTTAACCTTGTCTAGCCGGTGCTCAAACTTTGTAGGCCAATTACGGCCATGTTTTTGAGCTATGCAAATGTCCTTGTAGCCACTTGTGGCACTTTGGACCAAGATTTTCATGTTGAAAGTTCTACTTTTTTTGATAATTACCTTGATATTCACTCTCCAGAGAATTTTTCTGCACTAGCTTGGTTTTAATTGGGCGAAAAAAAAACCCAAAATACCCGAAAATTTGGCCAGGCTTACGATCGAATCTGTGTGTTTTGACCGACGCGAGCCAAGGATTCCAAAGACATAAGACACTTGCGCCTGCAACTGATGGTTTAGGAGTTATGAGCGATTTCGTTCTTTTGTTCGCTGTAGTGCCACCGTCAGGCCGATTGGGCCGAGCCTTGGCCACATTGTAGGTGGTGTGAGTACTACCATCCCTCCAAGTTTCAAGTCTCTATGACTTACGGTTTGGCAAATCAGCATATTAGAATGATTTCTGAAAGATCATGTGACACTGAAGACTGGAGTAATGATGCTGAAAATTCATTTTTGATCATGGGAATAAATTACATTTAAAATGTATTCCAATAGAAAGCAGTTATTTTAAACAGTAAAAATATTTCACAATATTACTGCTTTTGCTGTATTTTGGATCAAATAAATGCAGGCTTGGTGACCATAAGAGACTTCTGTAAAAAACATAAAATCTTACTGTTCAAAAACTTTTGACTGGTAGTTTAGTTTACATTTTGCGACAATACAAACAGTCAAGCAGTTTTTGAAATTGGTTTGTGTGTGTTCAGGCTGATTAATGAGTTGTTTAGTACTTTGCAGGTGTCTCAAGTTTCAGGTATGGATGATAAAGCATTTTTCACTACTTTCCCTTCTGTAATCACTGATGGCCCCTCCTGTTTTCTCACATGTTTGTTTTTTGCTTGCTGGAATTTCAGGTAGGGATAATGCATGTGAGAAGACGTCTTACATGTTCCTGCGGAAGGAGCTTCCGGTGCGTCTGGCTAACACTATGAGAGAAGTCAATCTGCTGCCTGACAAGCTCCTCAGTCAACCTTCAGTCAAACTGGTGCAGAAATGGTGAGTATAAATGAGTTTAAAATGTAGGATGTCAGATATACACGCTCATGAGCCTGAGCCATGTCAATTTCCCTCCACAGGTACATGCAAAGTTTTTTCGAATTGCTAGAGTTTGAGAACAGGAAGCCAGAAGACCCACATGCCCTGAATGAGTGAGTAGGATTCTTTTTATGGTGCTTTTTTGTTTTTTGTTTTTGCTTTTTGTGAGCCATCTAGATGGTCTTGTTCTGCAGGCAGTTGCACGGCATGCTATTTTCACGGTGAATTCAGGCCAGAGTTGAGAACAGAGGAATAGTGACTGAAAGCTGCCCTGACAGTGGAAAAGAACAAATATGCATGCTGGGTCAGCAAAAAAAAAAAGAAAAAAGGAAGAAGCCTACTCGCATGCCTCTTCTACATACAATGGCATTTATTATTCATACAAAATACTGTAAATGACTTGGAAAAACTACAAAATAGAGCAAAGATTTGGGTTTACTTACAGTTTGCTCTAGCAAAACAATATAATGACTAGGTCAGTTTTAGATGTTTTTTTAAGTATTAAATATTTTATTGTTCACTGTAATTTCCTCTTGTTCTATTTCTCTCTCCATATATATGTAATTTCCCCTATTACTATTTTTTAAACAGCAAATTAGAATATTAGAATGCTTTTTGAAGGATCATGTGACTGGAGTAATGATGCTAAAAATTCAGCTTTGAAATCACAGGAATAAATTACATTTTAAAATATATTAAAATAGAAAACAGTTATTTTAAGTAGTAAAAATATTTCAATTGTACTGTTTTTCTGTACTTTGGATCAAAAAAATGCAGGCTTGGTGAGCAGAAGAGACTTTAAAAACATTAAAAATCTTACTGTGCAAAAACTTTTGACTGGTAGTATAGAATTTTATTATTGACCATTATAATGAAAGTAATTACTAACTTATCAATCTCAGAGAGAATTTCAATATTGTGATATTTATTTAAAAATGTTTTGTTTGTCTACAAATTATTATTATTATTATTATTATTTTAACCTATTAATGTTTTACTAGCTTTCTGGAGACTCTTATTGAGATCAGGAACAGACACAATGATGTGGTCCCGACTATGGCCCAGGGTGTGATCGAATATAAAGAGAAGTTTGGTTTCGATCCGTTCGTCAGCTCCAACATCCAGTACTTTTTGGACCGCTTCTACACCAACCGAATCTCTTTTCGCATGCTCATCAACCAGCACAGTACGTGACGCTAAGAAAAATACCACTTACTGGTCCACAGCTTTTCATCGAGTTTTATCGTAATTGCTTTTCTCTTTATTGCAGCTCTCCTTTTTGGCAATGACATCAACCCAGCCCATCCAAAACACATTGGCAGTATTGATCCCAACTGCAATGTTGCTGAGGTGGTGACTGGTAGGTTCAGAGTTTTTATTTTTTTTGTCCTGTCACAAACACTACCTATGAAAAGTTTGGTGTGTATTTTATTTTATTTTATTTTTTTATGATTTTTTTTTAACTTTTATATTGATCAAAGAATACTAAAAAAAGATTATCACCAAAATATTAAACAGCAAAACATTTTAAACATTTATAATAATAATGTTTCTTGAGCAGTAAACTAAGAATCATGTGACACTGAAGACTGGAGTGATGATCCTGAAAATTCAGCTTTGCGTCACAGGAATAAATTACATTTTAAAATATATTCAAATAGAAACCAATTACTTAAAATTGTAATAACAGATTTCATAATATTACTGTTTCTATTGTATTTTGATCAAATAAACGCAGCCTTTGTGAGCATAAGAGACTTCTTTCAAATCCTACCAACCCCAAACTTTTGAATGGCAGTGAAGGAAAAACATCCTTATCTTTTGTTTGGATTTTGTGCTTCACTGATTCAGTGTAATGTTGTTTTCAGATGCATACGAGACTGCCAAAATGGTGTGTGAGCAATATTATTCAGCTGCCCCTGAACTCAAAATAGAGGAATTCAATGGTACTTGTCCTCCTTACACTCTCAAAACGCAATATATGATGTTTGTTTCAGAGTTACTTTATAATTTTATAACTTCCAGAGCTCCAAAATAGTACAATATGTTACTTTTTATGTAGCAAAGGCTCCTCAAAAGCCCATCCAGGCTGTGTATGTTCCCTCGCACCTGTTCCACATGCTGTTTGAATTGTTTAAGGTACAGTATGTTTCTAAAACTTGCAGATACGTATTGAATTTGATATATCAAGTACTTGCATGTATTACGCAATTCAATAATTAGCAGCCCTTATCGTTTGTGTTATTCCCAGGGCTCTGACGTATAGCTGTAACAGCTTGTGTTTGTGTTTTCAGAACGCAATGCGGGCCACCAATGAGCTCCACGAGGGCAGCAAGGAGGGTCTTCCTCTTATAAAAGCAAAAGTGACCCTTGGGAAGGAAGATCTCTCTGTAAAGGTCAGTTTGCTTGCAAATCAGTTTTCTTTGCAAACACATACACATGACATGCCTTGATCCTAAATTTTGTGTGTCTTTCATCATAGATCAGTGATAGGGGAGGGGGTGTGGCTTTACGGAAGATTGACAGGCTGTTCAACTACACCTACTCGACTGCACCAACACCCAGTCTGGACTCCAAACGAGTGCCATTGGTAAGAAAGTGTGGCTATGGTATTCTCAAAACAAAAAAAATCATCCTGTCATCACTTAGTCACCCTTAGTCACTGGCTGGAAAACCACCAGTATGACTTTATATGAAAGTAAACACAAAAAGAAAAGGGATAGTTCACCCAAAAAAGTTTTGTCATTAATTACTCACCTTCATGTTGTTCCAAACCCGTAAGACCTTCGTTCATCTTCAGAACACAAATTAAGATATTTTTGGTGAAATCCAAGAGATTTCTAACTCTTCTGCTCACCAAGCCTGCATTTGACTCAAAACACAGCAAAAACAGTAAAACTGTGAAATATTTTTACCATTTAAAATAACTGGTTTCTATATGAATATACTTTAAAATGTAATTTATTCCTGTGATCAAAGCTGAATTTTCATCCTTGTATTCATCAGCTGAGTAGAATTTAATAATATTTACAATTATTATTAATTTTAATAATAAAAGTTTATTTGAGCAGCAGCTCAGAATATTAGAATGATTCCTGAAGGATCATGTGACTGGAGTAATGGTGCTAAAAATTCAGCTTTGAAGGAATAAATTACATTCAATATATTCAGATAGAAAGCAGTTATTTTAAATAGTAATATTTCAGAATTTTACTGTTTTTGCTATACCTTGGATCAAATAAATGCAGGTTTGGTGTGCAGAAGAGACTTCTTTAAAAACATTAAAAAACTTTTGACTGGTAGTGTATTTATAAAGTACTTTATTGTATTACACTGCATTATACATAATGCATATATTATATGTGTCAATTATATAATGGCATTATTGAGATCAAACCTGGCGTTTTTTTTTTTTTTTTTTTTTAATCAATTAATCAGTGAAATTTTGGTCTGTTTTTATCCAAAGCTATCATATTGTTTCAGAACCAGTGTTGCTATTGCTAAAACTAAAAAAGCTATTAAAATAATCTCATTAATTAAAATAAAAATAAAATATAAATATAAGATGAAAAACTTAAAAGTTAAGAACAGTAGACTTTGCGACCAATTGAAATAAAATAAGTTGAAGTAAAAATTACTAAACCTGAAATAAATATAAATTAAGCTAAATAGTAAAATAAAAAAGCACATAAAGTTACTAAAACACAGAACTAAAATTTAAATTTAATTTAATTATTATAGTATGTAAATCATTCTAAAAGAACACAGCACAGCACTGTAAAGTCTTATGTACTTTAATATTTTATTTTATTTTATTTTTTTGTCCTATTATTTGAACTTCTCTTTTTGTGTTCATTGGAAGATTTAAAGAGATAGTTCACCCTAAAATGAAAATAATGTCATTAATTACTCGCCCTCATGTCGTTCCAAACCCGTAAGACCTTTGTTCATCTTCAGAACAGAAATTGAGATATTTTTGAAATACAAGAGTTTTCTGACCCTGCGCAGACAGCAACGCAACTGACACGTTCAAGACCGAGAAAGGTAGTAAGGACATTGTTAAAATAGTCCATGTGACATCAGTGGTTCAACCGTAATGTTACAAAGCTACGAAAATACTTTTTATGCGCATAACGACTTTATTCAACAATTCCATCTCTTCTGTGTCACCATCAACTGATGAGGTAATGAGTAATTCATGACAGAATTTAATTTTTGGGTGAACTGTCTCTTTAAAATCATAAGAGTTTGGAATGACATTAGAGTGACTAAAAGAAAGAGACAATTTTAGGTGAACCAACCGAATTTAACCTTGAACGACAGCTCTAAATCTAGCCTTGTCCTCTGTAACCTGATCTCCACGCTCTCTAGGCTGGATTTGGACACGGTTTGCCAATATCCAGACTGTACGCCCGCTACTTTCAAGGAGACCTGAAACTGTACTCGATGGAAGGCGTAGGGACTGATGCCGTCATCTACCTGAAGGTAAAAACAGCTCTCAACTTGCACTTCACATAATTATCCTACGTGGGTTCTGAACGACATCCACTCTCCATCCTCTCTGACCAGGCTCTCTCCAGCGAATCATTTGAGCGCCTGCCCGTCTTCAACAAATCTGCTTGGCGACACTACCAAGGAGGCCCAGGAGCGGATGACTGGAGCAACCCGAGCAAAGAGCCCCGAGATGCCTCAAAATACAAGGCCAAAAGATAATCGCACTCGCCCCATCTGTGTCCCACTGCATCCATTACAGACCTGCCGTCTTTAGTCTAGCTTCAGTTGCCATGGCAACATCACATCGATGCTGAGTGTTCTATACTTGTTAGCATTTCCAGAGCAGGAGAGCTGATGATGAAAGTGTCGTTAGGTCTCTGCTCATTCTCCCTTTGTGCAGCTACAGACGTAAGATACAGAACCTCCTTTTAGTGTCTTCCAGGGTAGTTAGAGGAGAAAGTGAACATTTGTGTCCGGGGTGTTTTGTAATCGTGCCACAAAGTAGCCTCCCTGTTTCATTTTCTAAACCAGCCAGAAGGACGCCTGGAGTTTGAGATGGTCAAAACAAAGAGCATTTCTCTTTCTGCCATTCACAAATTCACAGGCACAGAGAGAGCGTTTGTCCACAGTTTCTGTGGCTACGACTCCTGTTTTTTAGGCAGTGGACTAATGGAGAAATCATTTGAAAAGGCTCTGAGGAAAATGAAAACAATTTGGTTAAACTCAAAACTACAAGAACACGTTGAGGTTATTCTTCACCCGTAAAATTAAAAGAAAAATATGAAATTATATTTTGCATTAGAGAAAAATGAAACTACACAGTACAATTAGTCATATATATAATATATAACATATATAAAATGCAAAAAATGACTAATTGTACTGTACTATATATATGTACACACACACATAAGTAAAATTTATTATTTTATGATTATTTTGAATTATAAAATCATTTTAATTATTATTTTGCATTTGTATTAAAATGTATATACATTTAATAAAATAATACATTTTACATATATATATAATGTACACACATGTTTAATTTATAAGTAAAATGTATTTTGAATTAAGTCATTTTAATTATTATACTGCATTTATTAAAAGGTATATACATTTATTAAAATATTACATTTTAGGTAATTACTATATATATATATATATATTTATAATTGATAATAAATGTATAATTTAAAATGTATAGTTCAGTACATAATGTATATATATTTTTTATTAAATGCAGTATAATTAAAATGGCTTTATAGTGAAAAATAATTAATTTTACTTATAAATTCTAGATTAATTATCAGTTACAAAATAAAACATTTTACTTACATTTATATATATATATATATATATATATATATATATATATAAATAGATGCAGTACAATAANTATATATATATATATATATATATATATATATATATATATAAATAGATGCAGTACAATAATTAAAATGGCTTTATAATTCAAAATTTATTTTCATTTTTCAATTATACATTTATTATATTATAAATTAATTCATTTTACTCAAAAAAATATATTTGTAAATATATATATATGTTATATAATAATTAAAACG
>JAHKKF010511680.1:0-36259 GCA_019740295.1 Labeo calbasu
TTGTATTTTGTATGTACATTTATAACGCCACACTCTGTATTATATCACCTTTTTATCAAGTTACAACTAGTTAACGCTAATGCAAGGGTGTTTCTAATGCCATGTCTATGGTAGGGACGGTAAATTTGACATGATTCTCTCTTAAGACTGACGATATCAGTCTCTCAGTTTTTTCCTTTGAAAGTCGTGAAAACACTATCAAGGAGTTTTTCTTTTGCTATTTGAGCATATGTTTATTTAAAATATATATTTGTGGTACTCTACCATTAACTGCTCTCAGATTTTACAGAAATATGACGACTTCCGCTGCTGAGAAACCCGGAAATGTAACACTATCATGGAGTTTTTCTTTTGCTATTTGAGCAAATGGGAATGCAAAAAATATATATTTTTGCTACTCTTTCATTCACTGCTCTCGGATTTTACCCAGCTATGACGACTTCCGCTTCTGAGAAACCCGGAATTGTAGAACAAGGTCCATTCATTAATATACATGTTTAACTATCAAATCTGATGTTTAGGAAGAATTTGTGAATCCGTTTATATATTTAGCAAGTTTCATGAATGAGGCCCATTATCCATAAGAGCGGGTGCAGTTGTAAATTTTATGATTCTGGCTTCTAGTCTATGTCCAGCTATTTTTAGCTGTATAAAACAGCTCATTTTGCTGCTTGATATTGGAAATTGGTCTTACAATATTATTTTAAAGTATTATCTTAATTATGAACACTGGTTTGTAGTGCAAACAGTTTTGCCGTTTACTGCACGTTGTTGTTATTCTTGTTATTTCCTTATAGTGTTTTCACAAAGCATCATCAGTCGGCCATAGTGGCGTCTCTGAACCAAACAGATTTGTTGTCATTTTTTGGACTGTACTAATCGGTCAGACCGGGAAAAACAGTTGTAGTATTATAGACTGCTGAAAGTTATAACAAATCAAGGAGAAGAGTGCAAAAAACTGTCTGAGGAACAAAAGGTGTTTATGGTTGCCAAACTGAACCAGGATTTCCAGAGCAAGAATCTTGACAACATACCTGTTTGTTCTTCTCATTTCTGGTCAGGTAGGTGAAATATTAGGCTAATAATTAATAGTGCCTGTATGTATCTTACCACCTATTAACTTTAGTTTGTCAAAATAGTGCGCTCTTTCCTGCTTACTAAGTCTTTTAGATGATTTGTCATGTCTTTTCTGCAGTTTAGACAGCATAAATTAGCAGAACAACATATTCAGTAGTACATTAACCATGCAATCCATGCTGCAGCATTTATTTAATAATTACATTTTTTCACCCACTTTCAAGTGTTTTACTTCAGTAAATTTATGTCAACAGAATTTATTTGAAATAGAATGTTTTGGAAACATTGTAAGTGTTTTTACGATCACTTCTGAACAATGTAATACATTGATGGAGAATAATGTAGTGAACGGTACTGTAAAATAGTTTTTCAGATGTAAAATGAAACAGAAATATATTTTCTTTGAGTTTCTAAAGATATTAAATGTCATGTAGTACAGGAGAAATGCACAGAAGTAAAGCTGAATAATACAAATATGTGATTTAAGTTTTTGTGTTATGTACTTTGATGGTTTTCTCTGGTCTTCAGCTGTCAGCTACAGCTGTTCTGTTAAGTCGGGCAGGCGGTGGGCGCGCATGCACGCAGACATCCCAGCCTGGGAAAGCCTCTTGCTGCACTGTTTTGTATTCAGCTCTATAGAACACAGATTTAAAATCATTAGTTTCAATAGTTGTGTTTAAGTAAAACTGACTGCAAGTTCAGTGTTGGTACACTTGCCTCATTGAAGTGTTGATCGCGAGGTTGTCGGGATGAGGTACGACCCGATTTCTCTTGACATAGATTCTTTTAGGAGCTGGGAATTCCTGCTGGTAAAGAGAACATCTCTGTGCTTGGCCAGTCCTGTTTTCTCTTGCTGGGACCTTCCCATGCCACACGATTGGAGTTCCATCTGCTTTGTAATAAGGGTAATCCTCTCTATTTGTTGTGCTGAAACTCCTGTCACCTGCAATTACGTGGAGATATTTGACTCATAGATCTACAAAACAGGTTAGGTAAGTTTACAATAAATTGTTTGTTTATAACTTTCCAAATCAATACTAATTAATTACTTTTCAGAATTTCAATCTATTCCATTCCATGTAGTTAGGCTGCAATGTAATATATTTTTAAACGTAATTTATTCCTTTAATGGCAAAGTTGAGGTTAACATCCATTGTCTTCAGTGTACTCAAGAAACATTTCATATTATTAAAGAATTTGTTTGTAATTTAGGGCTGTCAATAACAAATATTTTGGTAATCGAGTCATCAGTCGATTAATTGAATAATAACTATAATTAATTTTGTGCAGTAATAATAGACCCAAGTGAACAACAGCTTATAAAATGATTTAAAATACATATATAATAGCAATGAGGTAATAATAATTAGTTCAAATAATGTATCAAAAGCAAGTAATCATTTTATTGAACAAGCCTGTGAACATACATAATGTATTATAAACAAAAGAGATAACATTATGCATTATAACAAATGCCTGCAGAGAGCGCAAACGGCCTGATGATTGTTTTTACACTTTACCATGCGATCTAATCCTTGTTTAATATTAACTAAACAGCATTTAAGTCAAATGTCCACTTCATATTTATTATTTGGCTATTTCTTTATGACAGAAATGCTACAGCCACTGTCTCAGTAGCACACATCTGCAAGATGTCTGTTAAAGATCACTTGATCTGGAAAGCATCTGATGTGTAGTAACATCTGACAGACGTCTGTAAAATGTCAGTTTTACATACATTCTACATCATAAACATCTTAAAGACATCTAATAGACGTCTATTTGACATACAATAGAAAACGTTCTATAGACATATTTCAGATGAAGAAGACTCTAAAAAATATGTCTTTCAGATGTCAAATAGACGTCTCCGTGATGTATGTGTTCCAGTGGACATTAAAACGTGTAAACTCAGAGTGACGGTTTAAACTTTTATTTTGAAATCACGACGAACCGTTAGCTTATTGAGAAAGATGCTAATGTATTCTCGTAGGTTTATAAATGATTGAATTATTAAATCTGATAAAATACCCGTTCCCAGATGAATGTTATAATATGCCCAAACTCACAACAATATCCAGAGATGTAGCTTGAGACACATATTTTGCCGATTATTTAACACAAGCAAAATGCAGTTGAGGATTTTTTTAAAATCAAGTACTTGAAGTGAATCGAGGAATCATGACGTCGTTTAATAATTTTAATTTTAATAATTTATATATATATATATATATATATATATATTGCAATTTTATGGTAACCATGAAATTCTTTGATAATATTATAAATGTAAATGCATTTTTTTAGTGTAATGTCTCTTTGCTGAATAAACATATTTCTGTTTTGTTTTGTTGTTGTTGAAAATGTTAACCCCAAACTTTTGAACAGTTGTGTATATAAATAGTATTGTATAAAATTCATACCATCTAGAGTTAAGCTGCACTGTAGGATCTTCTTTGGCTCTACCTTTGGGCAGGTTTTGGGTCCAAATTCAGTTTCTGTTGTGGTTACCATCTTTTCCCGCTTACCAGGATAGAGCAGTAAGCCTGAAGAGAAGATTTGTTTGCATTTGTTATTATTTGACACTCTTTTGTCTAGTATATGAGTGACACGTGCCATTTCCTGACTGTTTCAGACTAGTCATATATCTGTGTAAATTCTGAATCAAAGCTAAAGGATAAATGAAAATCTCCTTGTTTTATTGCTTACCTGCCAAAGAAGGAAGTTCTCCCAGCATTGGAAAGGCTTGTGGGTGTTTCGACGCCATTTGACCGTTTTTGAGGAACAATATATCTGTCCTACGTCGGTGACTAAAAGGGATTCTTAGAGATGGTCTCTGTTGCTTGCTGATTGTCTTCTCATGAGTGGTCATCTTTGAGTTACTGTTGAGACTGCATATATTTAAACTTGTAAAAAATGCACTGTGAATGAAGGTGCTTTCATAGTTATGCTGGTTTCATAATGTTAATCAGTAACTTTAATCACACTTAAATATTTTCTAATGAGATACTTCCTACTTGTGCGCTATATGCGGAGTAGTAAACAGCTGATTTCAAAAGCTTTAAAATAATTTAAAATGATTTTACCTTGTCCTCTTTGTCCTCCAATTAAAATAAGTGAACTCACCTCATGCATGGCATGTTTTCTTCCCATGAATTTGATTCCTGAGCAGTTTAGTCGCTGCTGCTTTTTTTGTCACATTCTTTCAGCACAGTGTTTGGCATGTTTGGAAATGGCTGTTACACTCAGTTAGTGGCTGTTGCCATGGCTGCTCTATTCTTTATAGAAAGCCTGAAGGGTGATGGACTCAGCTCAAGAACAATGAGTGTTCTGTAATAAATACCGTAGGCTGACGTGACACTGCACTTGTGCTCAGCATGAGACTCTCAGTTTAATCAAACCTAAATAAAGCATCCTGGTTGCAGTATATTAATATTTATGCTTAAAACGGCTCAATTTATTAATGGATGATAACCAAGAAGATTGTTGTGTGTGTATGTGTGTACCTGGTATTTATCACATTATGTCCCCAGAAGGATTGTAATACCAGTAAATTTTGACCTCGTGGGGACATTTTTTAGGTCCCCATGAGGAAACAGGCTTATAAATCATGCAGAATAAGTTTTTTTGAGAAAGTCAAAGTATGCACAGTCTCCTGTGAGGGCTAGGTTTAGGTGTAGGGCAATAGAAAATACAGTTTGTACAGTATAAAAACCATTACGCCTATGGAATGTCCCCATAAAACATAAGAGCGTGTGTGTGTGTGTGTGTGTGTGCACAAACACACATAATATAGTATATAATACAATGCACTTTGTTATACTTGTAGTGAAATAAGTCAAGAAACAACAATATATGATAGCGTATAATTTTAATCAATAACACTGGATGTTCCCAAGCAATGGTTCCAATTTAAAGAAGAGTAAATACAAGAGTGTGGCTGATCAAAATCATCTTAAGCATTCATTGTGGGAAAAGCAAGAAAGCTGTAAAGGTGCAGTCAGTGTCTCTACTGAAGATATGGCTTAATGCAGTTGTCTGTACAGACACTTTATCATTAATTTTCAGTGGCAGTACCACAGATCCTGCAGTTACCATTATCATACCAGGTGAATCGCAGAACCTGACCTTTTCTTCCTCCCCTACTTGAATCTTTAGGCAGGCAGCATTATTGGATGAAATGTGGTAGCTGATGTAATACATGCCAGATTTTTGCACCGTAAAGAAACCAGCAGAATCAAAGACATCATCTGAGGTGGAGATCAGTGGGACTTCAAAGGCAACAGATTTGTCTTGAGGAACTCTCAGTGACTTTGGGGTTTTTTTGTAAGACAAAACAAAATACTGGTCTGGAGTATCTACCCCTGTAAAATCTCCCTTCTCTCCCCTCGGTCCTTTTGGGCCTGGTGGACCTTCTAGTCCCTTGTCCCCCTTCTCACCAGGCCTGCCTGGGAATCCAGAAATTCCAGGGTCTCCTTTTGGCCCAATTATTGGCACCGCATTCTCACCTGCAATCATGCACACAGCCAGGTAAAGTGAGATTAACCTTTTTGTGGTGTTCTGGTCATTTTGATTTCAGAAAATTTTCTCGGATTAGACTAAAACTTAAGGGATAATCAATTTTTTTTTAAAAACTGTCAACATTTACCCTCAAATTGTTCCAAACCTGTGTATATCCAAATTATGTACAAAAATACAATTAAAATCAATAGATACTGGAAACTGTTTGGTTACCAACATTCTTTAAAATATCTTCTGAGAGAGATGCCTTTTGGAACAACTAGAGGGGAGAGTAAATGATCACAGAATTTTCATTTTTGAACTATCCCTTTACCGACTTTGCTCACACAGGGTATGACAAGTTCTTTCTTTTGTCCAAAAATAAAATAAAATAGCTGAAATATAAAATACAGTCACTATTAATATGATTGAAAGATTTATCACTGTTGACCAGTAGCTGTTGCTATTATGAAATTGATGTGGTGTGGTCAGGGTGAGGTGACAATGGCACAAATAAAGCTTTGCAGAGATACAGCCTCAGAGTCATTTTGGCATCAAGCCTCACATTTGTTGCAGCACTGTGCAAATACGGTTTCTTCTATTGAGATGAAATCCATAACTGACTGGATTTTGGTGAAAATCAGAAGAATGGTCAAGGAGGAGATAGAAAAAGTAGGTTTTTAACATAAATCAAAATGGCAGACAGGAAACTCAACACACTATGGCAAAATGTATACCTATGTTCTTGATCTTCATGACCCAAGGAATATTTTGAGACCAGTTTAATTACAATAGGCTAATACAATTATAAGTTATTAGCATTAGCATAGTTATAGGGTTATTTTTTTTACCAGTAGGTGGCACTGTTACCAAATTAATGTGGAATGGTCAGTGTGAGGTGACAATGGCACACACAAAATTTGGTGTTAGTATGTCAAAGCTTTGCAGAGATACAGCCTCAGATGCAGTTTGACATCATTCCAGCAAATTCGTTGATGTGTTAAAAGATAACCGTTTTGTATATAAACACAAAATCCATAACTTTTTGCCAGCATGGTCTGAAGATGATCTGAGCTTAATTTGGTAAAAATTTAGACCAACGGTCTATGGGGGGTTCAAAAAAGTTAGTGTTCAACATAAATCAAAATGGCAGACAGATTGTTCGTTTGACTATGGCGAAATTGATATTTATGTTCTCAGCATGACCCAAAGAATATGTTGAGACCAAATTCATTACAATAGGCTAATATATTTAAAAGTTATTAGCATTTTTGCAAATTTCTTTATAACTTTTGACCACAAGGTCGCTGCCACAAAACGTTTTGCATAGGCTACCATCAGGGCATAATGCTGAAGGCACATAGTGAGTTTCGCAACGATACGTCAATGTGTTCATAAAGTATAGCATTTAATGACTAATTTCAAAATGGCCGACACCCAAAATGGCAGACATGAGAAAATTGGGTATGGTTCGACTCGGCATGCTCCTCCATCAGTTTTGTGCTTTTTGGCCAAACCATTTAGAAGTTATTAGCATAAAATAGCCATTTTTCATATCTCCTGACCACTAGGTGACACTGCTCCGAAACTATGCAGGCAGCCTGAGGAGATGGTTGTTATAACACACACCAAGTTTGGTCTCAATACGTCAAACCGCTGCGGAGCAATAGCCTCACATCCACTTTTGCATGCTTCTCATAGAATTCATGTATGTGTTATTCGAAAAGAGTTTGACTGATCAGCTTGAATTTCATAACTAAGTCTGAGTCAGTTTTGGTAAAAAAAAAAATCTGACAAACCGTCTAGGACGAGTTTGAAAAAGTAGGTTTTTCGAACTATTATATAACTATTATTATAGCGAAAAAACGAAACCTTAAGATTTTGGTGTTTATTCACGTGAGTGAAAATTTGAACAAGTGATGGCGCTAGAGAGTTTGAGTTAGAGACTCCAAACTAGCTATGGTTAATGTTGAGACTGTCTTCTCTGTGTGCCAAGTTTCATAACTTTCCCACAAGTGGGCTGCCATAGACTCAAAGAAACAGAAGAAGAAGGAAGAAGAAGAAGAAATCTAACAGATACAAGAGGTGCCTTTGGATAAATATAACAAAATAAAAGAACCTTATTAAACTTCTGGTGTTCCTGCTCAAAAACAACTTGCCTATAAAAAAAATGCTTATGAATTTCTTGTTATGCCATACTTATGTGGATTACTGGATTTTTTAGAACTAATTGGTCATAGGGACCCTATTGATCTAAGCTTATGCACCTTAATTTTTGATTGAATATTGCCAAAGTTATCCACAAATAAAGCTTTTTCACTTAATAACTGAGGTGCATAACTCAGATCATTTGACAAAAAAAAGAGTAAATCCATGATTTAATAATAATAACATAGCATTATGGGAGAAAATATAGCATAAAGGCGGTCATTTTTGACCATGAACACCAAATTAAGTAAAAAAAATTCAGCACAAGAGTTAAATGCAAAATTTGTGTTTTATTTATCAGATTCTTTGCCTTTATTTAGAAAAGTCAAGAAAACAGAGGGCACATTTTGGACTTTCAATTTGCATTTTTCTTTTTTAAATAAAATAAAATAAGTACAACGACTATACCTGGAGTTCCTTTTTCTCCTTTTGCACCATCCTTCCCATCGGTACCAGGAATTCCTGGAATACCTGGTTTTCCAGAGACACCTCTGTTGCCATCACATATATTTGACTCAGAGGAAGCCACCAGCAACATTATAATAGTAAGCTGGAGAACAACCATATGTGCAGCCTGTAAAAAATAAAAACAAGTGCCATTTGAAGGAAAATCATTTGGACAACTGAGTTCAGCTATACAGTGACTGATATAAGCAAGCATGTAAATTTTCCTTTAATAAAATTTTTAAAAACAGAAGCGAGTACAGATTTATTCCAATAAGATTGTATCTTACCATCTTTTCTTCCAAGCTGTTGGAAATACAGATGGGTGGCTTTGAAGATGAATGTTACATTGAATGTTTTTCTCCCGCCTGAATGGAGAGCTCTGATTTGATTTCCCAGTTTCACAGGAGAAGTGCAGTGTTGCACAATAAGGGGAAGTAACAAAACACATAATCATCATAATCTTGATTTGGATAAACCTTGAATTAACTTTTTCATTAGTGTTATTGCACATTTTATTTTGCTAATGTTTGCAAGTTCCATATCCCTTTTCTGAGAAAAGGGAAGCCAAGTTATCCACATCGGACAGTGCATTGACAAAACATAAAAACAGTCATTGGTCAATATTCATCTGCAGATTTAGATTTTTTGGTCAGTAGGATTTGTTTTGAAAGAAATATGTACTTTTTCAGTCAGAATGATTCTGTATATTCACAAAACTTGAGACAATTTACTGAAGCATTATGTCATTTTATTTAATCAGTAGCTTTTCAAAACTTGATTGTGTGCATTTTCCATGAGTAAAGCATACAGTATGTTTAACAAGAATGTCTTTATAGGTCTGAACAGTGCAGCAATCAATCAGTGTGCATGAATCAGGAAACCTGAGAAAATGCTGTCTGCTTTCTCCCCTTCTGCAAATAGGCCATTATAGAAACCTGTCGTCAGCCAGACTTTCTCATTTTCTTTCAGATAAACTGCTAGCCCACCAGAGCTCACCTGCTGGTTACCCCTTTGCATGTGATCACAGAATACAGCTAGCTTCTTATCATCATGAACCAGGTTTACACACAGATGTTTTTCATTGGACGATGCATGAAACACAAAATAATAAGTGCCAGGAATTTTACATACAAATTTGCTCTCTGCAATATTGAAATCTTTATTGATATCAGTGATAACTTCACTGAAGCGAATCAGAGAGTTCGGCTCGGGATGGGCTCTTGTTTTACGGATAACACTGAATGCAGACTGCAGATGAGATCCGGAAGCGTCCAAACTGCCTGGTTCCCCTGGCTCTCCTGGAGGGCCGGGTGGTCCCATTACACCCAAATCTCCCTGTAGACCTCTCTTTCCAGGAATTCCTTTGATTCCAGGTTCTCCTTTTTTCCCCCTTTTCTTGGTTTCATCAGCTGTAAGAGGCATCCCTGTTGAGACAAACCAATTGTTTTCACATCATGTTAGAAGTATAGTATATGGCACTACTACATCCTAACATTTAATTAGTAGGTCACAATATGTAGTCCTTTTGTTTTCATTATTGGGTTCACCCAGATATTCACCAATGAATGAATGTATGAATATATACACTACCAGTCAAATGTTTTTGTACGGTAATATTTTTAGCGTTTTTAAAAAGTCTCTTCTGCTCACCAAGTCAGCATTTATTTGATCCAAAGCACAGCAAAAGCAGTAAAATTTTGAAATGTTTGAATATATTCTATTTGTATATATTTTGAAATGTAATTTATTCCTGTGATTTCAAAGATGATATTTTTAGCATAATTACTCCAGTGACATGATCTTCAAAAATCATTCCAATATTCTGATTTGCTGCTCAAAAATATTTATTATTATTATTATTTTGAAAACAGCTGAGTAGAATTTTTTTCAGGTTTCTTTGAAGTTCAGAAGAACAGCATTTATCTGGAAAAAAGAAATCTTTTGTCTTTATCATCACTTTTGATCAATTTAAAGCATCCTTGCTAAATAAAAGTATACATTTTAAATATTAACAATGTTTTGTGAACAGCAAATCAGCACATTAGAATGATTTCTAAAGGATCATGATTCATGTGACACCGAAGACTGGAGTAATGATGCTGAAAATTTAGCTTTGATCACAAGAATAAATGACATTTTAAAGTATATTCAAATAGAAAGCAGTTATTTTAAATAGTAAAAATATTTCAAACTCTTACTGTTTTTGCTGTAATTTATGGATCAGATAAATGCAGGCTTGGTGAGCAGACTTGTTTAAAAACATTAAAACACCTTACCGTTCAAAAAATGTTGATTAGTAGTGTAAAAGTGATAATATCTTTCATTCATTATATAATACTGTATGTATCTCTTTGCACGTTGATTGATTCATTAGTATGATTCATTAAAAGAACCAGCTCAATAGAGTCAGTTGGGAATTGCGCAAAACCGATTGCGCCGTATGACTTTGATTCACTAAAAGGAATCGGCTCATAAGAGTCATTTGTTCGCGAATCGAATTCGTGAGAGAATCGGACACCGAACATTATTCGGTTAATATAAAACATGCTCTCATTAAGAAATGTTAAGTTTCCACAAACCGAAACACTCTGACTGAGTTATTTTAAATAAAAATAAAAATAAACATAAAAAAGAGTGAATCTTACCAGACTGTCCTTTTTCTCCCTTCATGCCTTCCCTTCCATCACGTCCAGGAAATCCAGGGATACCTGGAAAACCAGGCAATCCTCCAGAAGGACAAGTTTCCGTAGAGACCAGAGAGAGGCAGAGAAAACCCACTAAAAGGCTTCCAAAAATTATGTGACAACCAAACATGTTTGCTGTGGAGCGAGGAGATAACCGGACCCACACGACTTGAAACAGTGAGCTCTATACACATATACACAAGAACAAGCAAACAAAATGGCAATCACAGTTCCTCTTTTGTGCTGCACGTGTTGCACTTATCCACGGATCATTCACAAAACTGCATTCAAACAAACCTTAATGCGCAGTATAGCGTTTGACTTTTTTCTTACAGTGTTTATAGACCCTAATGACAACACTGTAAAAACGTTTATTGGAGTACATTTCACAAGAAAGTACTGTAACTGCTTGTCAAGTTTACTAGCACTTTCTGAGTAAAAATGTATTCTTTTTTTTTCAGTGATATTGTAATATAAAAATAAATATATATTATAGACCTAATATATATCAAACATTGCAACTAAGAAATTAGACTTATTTTCATTAGATACATATTTCATTGTTAACAGTTTGTAGAATGTAGAATTAAAATGTAGAGAAAGATAGTCATTTGTGTAGTCATTTATGCTTTTATTTAGTTAATTGAAGACATTTATCCAAGACAGCAAACCAGTTTAATACAAGACAAGCTACATGTATACAAGATTTGAATACAGCATGCAACAGATTAGATTTTTAATAGATGTTTTTAAATGCTCACATCACTGCTATACATCACCACCACAGTCAATAATCATTTGCAGCGTGTTTAATATGTGGGCTATTAAGTCTCCTATGTTTTACGGTAGATTAAAAATCCATTGAACACAGCAGACATGCTTTTGGGCATGGTCCTGGCAGAAC
The DNA here is from genome assembly GCA_019740295.1 of Labeo calbasu. NCBI lineage: Eukaryota > Metazoa > Chordata > Actinopteri > Cypriniformes > Cyprinidae > Labeo > Labeo calbasu. The sequence continues at coordinate 11,821 of JAHKKF010511680.1, forward strand.
CACTTTTTGTGAAAGGCTCAATCCATACTTGTTCATTTAAAGATAGCTGAAGTACGACTCCACCTGACACAACAACAGATACCGATTGTGGATTCAAGTCACAGAAATTCAGGTTGACTGTATTGCTGTTATTCTTAAGTCTGAGACACAAGTGTCCTTTAGACGATGCGTGAAACACAAAGTAATACACCCCAGGATCCTTGCAAGTGAATTTGCCAGCGTTAAGGTTGAAATCTTTATTGATATTGCTAAGTACACTATCAAAGATCACAGGTGTGTTATATGAAGCCAATGCTGTTTGGTCTCGCAGCACAGAGAAAGCAGGCTTTGTACCAGTGGCGCCTCCACTGCCATCAATGCCACCACTGGATCCTCTAGGACCCTTAAGACCAAAGGAACCCTTTGGACCCTGTGCACCCATAAAACCCTTCGGACCAGGTTCTCCTGGAGGGCCTCTGATGCCCGTCTCTCCTTTGAGCTCCTGCAGGGTGATACTGTTCAGCTCCTCCTGCAATGCTGAAAGAACATACTATTATTCAAAAACTATCATTTAATTTCCTTCATATACAACTGCAAGCTCAAAACATTTTTTTAACTGATCGTTTTTAACTATCTATGGATATAGGATGCATGTCACAAATTACATTCTTACCTGGTGCTCCTTTCTCTCCCTTTGCTCCTGGTAAGCCGTCCCTGCCAGGGACTCCCGCCACGCCATCTCTCCCATTTATCGGACATGTATCATCCTGACAGAAAACAAAGGGAAGCAGCACCCAAAGAAAAGCAAATAAAGCCAGCGGCTGCATCCTTAAACATCTACAATAAATCACAGAGAACAAATGAGGTTAACAATTGCACAGTCGTTTTAAGTTAATGTACTATAATAGAAACAACTATAAGACAATATAATATTGTATAGTTATGATTCTAAAATCATAAAATCATTAGCAGTTCGAAATTTCTGCCTTACCAGTGTCCCGCTGTAAATTTTACACTTCTTTTCCTGATTGTTGGCGGTAAAATGGGGTTAAAAAAAAAGGCTGCTGCTGAGAAAAAAAAAGTGATTGTTTCATTTCTCCAAAATTTGAACTATATTAAACATATTTTGAAATTGCTAACACAAGCATTTTTTTTCCTTCCCCATTCTGCATCAGCATGTTTTTCTGTCCTCATAAAACATTTAAGGAATAATAAAAGGTCAAAAATCTGTTTTACTTCTTAAAACAACCCTTTCACTGTCACAACCTTCACTTAAACTAACTTAACCCTTTTTACTACACAGGTCAACAATTATAAGATAACCAAATAATAAGCAATTTGATTTTTATTTTACTTTTTTTGTATATGGGCCACTCTACAGAGCTGGTTCAAGGAGTTAAAAACAAATTTTTTATGTATGAAAATTGTATATTATCCAAGGTACACATTTCTAGTAATTGTGCAGTTTCTTCTCATATTGTATTTTCAAAAAGTGTTGGAATATTTGTCCTCTCCCCAAATTTGTCACTACCGAAATACAGTAATATATAATTTAATAAGAAGGGTTATTTTGACCTATTAAGATGCTTACGTCTTCCTTATAAATATATTTTTATTTATTTTATTAAAAAAAAGTCTTCAGAGATAAATCAATAACAATTACAATTTTAAAAATATTTCACGTGTGATTTATGAGATTCGTTTAATTTTAAATCCAGTTTTTCTTTGTAAAAGGAAAAATGTTGGTCACACTGATTTCAAACTTCATTAGTTTTAATTAATTTTAATATACATTGAACCAAACACTATCAGAACATCTTAGCTGATAATTCAGTATACTTTATTTTTGACAAAGTATTCGGATGTGACAGAACAGTTTTGGTAGTGACAGTAATGTTTTGGTAACAACCACATCACATTACAGAATTTTAACCCACATAAAACATACTAAAATACCAAAAATTTGCATAGCGGTACTAAAATTTCGTTTATTTTCCCCAAATATGAGGACTGTGTGTTCCCTTTTGTCACTACCAAAACAATGATGGCATGTTTCAGTCGTGACTGTTATGACAGTTTCATGGGATAACACCCAATAAAACAAAGATATCACTACTGAAACTTCACCAAATGTTTTGATCGTAACTGTTATGGTAATGACAATTTTAGATATTTAGATATTTAAAGATATTAATATCTTAAAATGCAAAAATTATTTCAATATCATTTTCATAAGTTGAAATTTAGGAGTTAGGGTTCGGGACAGCCACTTCTCAACTGAAAGTACCCACTTGATGATTTTATATATGTTAAGCTTACTGATATTTTAAATATTATTGTTTCAGTAGATAATAGAAGGATCTTGGTAAACATCTAAGATTTGAACACTTAAATGCTTTTAAAATGTGTTTTTTGATTGTGGGACAGCAGTTTGCACCAGTTCTGTAGAATGGCCCATACAATCAAAGTTGATGGTGATCAAAATGGTTTTCAAAATATCTTCAAAATATCATCTTTTGTGATCTGCAGAAGAAAGTAAGGCATAGAGGTCTGAAAAGACATGAAGGTGAGTAAATAATGACTGAATTTTCAGTTTTTGGGTGAAAGGACAGGGTATAGATTCAACACAAATATCATTCCGAGACAAAACTGAAAAATTGTTTATTTATTGATTTTTCCACATATGACAAAATAATATTCTGAACAAAATAACACAGAATTTCAGTACAGATTAATGATTTTGTGCATGTGTATATGTGTGTGTGTTAATGTGTATGTCACACAATTACAACATTTAATTTTATTCTAATACAAATTCGACTTCTTTTTCATGAACATGGAGACTAGACTCTGATTCCTGTTTGCTTCCTTTTCATGGCACTCATGAACGCCAGTTAAAGGAAAAGGTACAGTCTTATTCTCCATCTGGTAGTAGGGACAAACCTTTAGATGTTCAGAAATTGGAGGCAATTTGTCAAAGCACCAGCTGTCCACGGTGGAGAACAGGTTGCTGTACTGCCAAACCTGATGACGTTTTAAAGGTCAATTAGTGTAAGTTAGATACTTCTTATTTTAAATGTTCATGCACATACACAAACTAAGTAAACTGCTCCACCATTTTGAGTCTTGAGAGTTATAACAAACACATTTTGAGATTTTCTAGAAAATTCTAGTTTTTTAAATTGCGTTTCTTCCAACCTGATCTCATGACGAAAACGTACCTGTGGGAACTTTTTCGCGAGAAGTGAAATACGTACCAATAAGTACATATGACTGCAGTTTCCAACAGAAATGTCCACTGAGTGGCGCTAAAAGACTGTTTGTTTTTTCCAGATGAACGTACATATGGAACGTTTTATGTGACGCGGTTTTTGTATCACCCCAAGTGGCAACCTCCCGGTCTCCCTCTTGAAGCCAACACGGAGGTGACTAAAACTGCAATTAATCGACTGGCTGCAAAGGGGAGTTACGCCGTATTTCCACTACAGTGTAGCGAGAAGGGCGAAGCGAGCGTTTTCCATTCGTTCCTATGGAAGTTGAGCGTAAACGCACTGCGCAAGCGTTTAAGCTCAGCTTCCATAGGAATGAATTGAAAACGCCCAAACCGCTCTGCTCGCTACGTGCCAGGGGAAATACAGGGTCAATCCCATAGACTCCCCATGTAAAAATGCCCAACTTCACAGCAGAAAAAATGTTTACAGCCTGGTTCAAAAAGTGGTTTGGTCTATATAGCTAATTTTGCCCTTCATGTCAACTGTGAGGGGGGTGAATATTTTTTATAACTCATCCGTTTAATTTATATTAAGCCTTAAAGTGCTGCATAAATTAGGGCGTGGCCACTTGAGTGACAGGTGGATTGCCGCCGCTGTCACCACCATCGCGCTATGCGGGCGTGGTTTCGGCAACCAACTCCACCCACGTCCCGCCTATTTGCCCATTTTCGATTATCCGGGAGTGACGTGCAGTGACGCGTTTCCAAGATGGCGACAGTCGACTCCCAGCTACTGGGAGCTCCAAAAATGCTCTTCAGAAACCTACGGGTGACGTCACAGACACTACGTCCATATTTTTTTTACAGTCTATGGTATCACCGCAGTTCTGAAATGTCTGTTGAGTGGCTCTATAACTGTAATGCTCTGTGACTGTGACGTTTTAAAATAATGCACCATCTGCACTACACCTAAACCTACCTGATAATATGAACAAAAGTAAACATGATGTAAAAAAAAAAAAAAAAACAACACACACACAATCACAAGCATGCTGTTTTAGCTCGTTTTTTCGATCTCTCATCGTTCAGCTCTTTCATTGTGAGTAATGTTTTTCATGGGATTCGTACCAAAGTCCATTTTTGTGCAGATGAGCTACTGAGCAAGCTTGTAACCCTGGTGAAAAAACCAGCATATGCTGGTAGGTATGTTTTGATGCTGGGATGCTGGTTAGGTATGTTTTGATGCTGGTTTATGCTGGTCCTTTGCTGGTTTATGCTGGTCCTTGACCAGGATAATCCTTGAGGAGAATATGCTGGATTTTTCACCAGGGAAGGTCCTGTGTTGTGCCCATTTTCGACCCCTGCCAAATTATTACCCCCTCTAGTTGAAATCGCTACCTGATTTGCCTAATCCTAACCCCTCCCTCACACCTAATGCTAAACCTACCAATACTAGGGCGGTAGTAATCTGGCAGGGGTCAGAATTTGGCATAACACCAGAAAGAGAAACATACGGATCTGTAATCATACTCTATGAGAACGATTACAAGTGCTTGCTGTTTTGCTGTCTATAGTGTTCATTATTGCTGGAAACTGCAGTGATATGTACTTATTGGTACGTATTTTACGTCTTGCGAGAAAGTTCCCACAGGTACGTTTTCGTCATGAGATCAGGTGGGTTTCTTCACAAACAGCTCATTGTGACTTATAACTCTAAATAATAGGCCTGTTCTCTACGCAAGATAATTCAATATTTTAATTGCTATAGAAACTCACCGTCTTTCTGGCTCTCCAGCACCATCCGCCATGAGAGTAGACCTTCTTCTCCCACTTCAGTGAGACCATCCCTCTATCATGAAGCAAGGTCCTGCATACCTCCCTCATTAGACGAGATACCAGTGCCAGCTGGGACAGGGTGAAGCTATCAAGAAATCCAGCAACATGGACTAGAACCTCAAAAGGTAGCCTGCTCAGGGCGTCTGTATTGCGTGCACGCTTTCTTTCCACAGTAACCGGTTTTATACCTTCATACAGTACATCTGAAACCTCCGGTCGGAGGCAGAAAGTGCTGAGCTCCTTGTCGTAGAAAACCGTCGCTCTGTGAGAGCTAGGCTGAAACCTTCTCTGAATAAAAGTGCAGCCTTGGTAGGCGAGAGGGCATCGCTGTTCAAACCATCCACTGACGCAACTCTGGATGTCTGAGTGAATGTTCTTGTAGTGTGAAGGAAACTCATCCCTTCTGAATATGTGGTTGCAGAGGTACGTAAATGCAGAGCTGGACTTGTTGTGTCTTCTGGTGACGCTCTCGGCCTGAATGTGGACGTGAAGTTTCAAAGCCCGGTCAGCTGTGATGTCAGCCAGTGAGGTGTCTGCTTTAAAAGGCGCCGAGTAGAAATCATACGTCTGAGTTCCAATGTCTAGAAGAAGAGCATCTGTGGAACCAGATTCGGCTATGAGATGCCCTCGTAGTTCCTTCTCCAAAGAGCACAGTAGAGTTGCTTGAACTTCATCCCATTTTGGCATATCATCGAGTTCAACACCTAGGTCAGATGTATCTACGCTCACGTTAACCTTCTTGTTATGTGAGGGGTTTCGAATCCGACTTTGTTTGGCTTTAAAGCTGGTTGGAATTTTAAAAGTGCGGACTGTTTTAATCTTCATGGGCTCCAAATGTTCATAAACAAGTTTTTTCTTGGGTCTCGTGTCACATGCAAACAGGGATGTGGCGATGACGAATTTGTCTTCGTCCATGAAGTTGTATTGAAGGATGTCAGTAGGGGTGTCCTGACTTTCGATCTCCGTTGGCAGCTCTTCCTGTAAGACTTCCAACCTGCTCGGGTTGGCTTGTGGCTTTATTTGTTTCTGAGACGTTTCGGGATTTTGCCCCAAAGATTTTATCGTATGCTTGCAGCCGCTCAATTCCATGCTGAAAATTTTTTCCCAAATATTATAGCTTTCGAGATTGACCACATTGGGATTCCTCGCCAATTCCTCTCGCTCCTCCTGAGTCAGTCCACCTTCTACAATTTCTTCGCTTGAAGATGCAGATGCTTCCTCGACTCCGTTCCAGAGAGGTACCCCTCCCACGGCCCCCTCTGGCACTGCAACCAAATGCTCCACCTCAGCCACTTTTTCGATCAGTTCAGGAAAGAGATTCTTCATTTTGAGAGAATGAAACAGATGATGCTGGTCCCTCAGGGCCATTGAGAGATCCAGAGGTTCCTGAATATAGTTCTCCTTCAAAATGTTCTTGTAGAACTCAGGGGTCTCGGACTCTTCGATAGGCCATCGGTTCCACTCCATTGAGCAGGAGACGACGCTGGCAGGACACACCGTCAGATGCTTAGCCAGGTTTGAGCGGTACATGGTGAACGGGCAGCCGTATTCGACATTGAGACAAGGCACTCTTTCGTTGGGGCACAAGAGCATGTGTTCCTCTTCTTTGCACAGGTGAAACACAGCACCACATAGCAAACGGCAGCTCATGATCGCACATGACACGGAAATCTCAATCGGCGTCTTGCAGCGCCGGCTGTGGCAGCTCTCGCAGTGGCGATGAAGCTTGGATGCTTGGGTTTTTTGTCTACCCTGTGAAGCAATGCAAAGTTTTTACAATGTTTTAGACTGGACAGAAACTTGGTAAAGTAGGGGTGCCACGATAAATCAATTCGTGGATTGATTCTGTAATTTTCTGAATGAATTACAGCTTTCTCTGGAATCGATACTGAGCTTAGTTTTAACAGCAGATGGCACTATAGGCCAGTTTTTAACCACACACTTAAATGCTCATGAAGAGCACTTGTGCATTCAACTGAGTAATTTAAGAGGTTAAACATACTTGCAACTCGGCTTTTATGCTTTTAATGATTTAAGATTAATATAAACACAGCCCACTGTAAACACTTGAAATTCGCTTCAACCTTTTCAAACATTATGAATGATTACTCTTAAGTTCAAGTGGTGTGTGTAAAAAAAACTGGAAGCAATCAGTTTCTAAAGAACACAGAGCCATCTGCTGTTAAAAACTAAGCTCAGAATCGATTCAAGAGAGAATCGCAATGCATTTGTAAAATGCTGTAAAGAGTTTTGCTATAACTACAAGTGAATGTCAATGACATGCTAGTCAACAGCTTTATAGAAAAACAGCTTTATAGTATTGGAATTGATACATATGCTGTATATGCATAATATACACATGCATAAATGTGTTTTGCACATTCCACCTCTTAGTGGCAAAACTTGGAATGCCTGAATATTTCAGAAATATCATTAATTCTAAACTAATGCTACAAATGCTTCTTGCAGAAACAATACATTTATTTAGACTTCTGTGCTTACATCTTGCAGACAAAAAAATGCAAAGAAGAGTTGACCTACCATAGTGTTTTTACTTTGAGCTCCACGCTGGTGTTCAGCTTAGTCACTAAAAGTCTGAGTGAGCCTATATCTGTGTCTGCCCACAAGTTAAAAATAGACACTTTCATATACTCGGAGTGTGACTAGGTCTTTGGCATACAAGAGTCAAGTTACATGTTCTGTAACCATAGCTGCTCTAGGTATCCAGTGTTTTCAAGACATCCAAACTTAGCGGCAGGTCACACAGAATGCATTTTTGCATTTATTTGCCCTGCATTTTAAAAGTTTTTTTTTTACTATTATGCCCCTTTTACAATATGTAATATTTGTCTTAGGTATCCCCAGAATGTGTCTGTGAAGCTTCGCTCAAAATACCCCACAGATCATTTATTGTATCATTCTGAAAATGCTTATTTTGAGTGGAAGCAAAAACATGTGGTTTCGTGCATGTCTCTTTAAATGCAAATGAGCTGCTGCTCCCTGCCCCCTTTTCCAGAATAGAGCTGTGCCTTTATATTAGTTTGAACTTCTGATATAGGGTTTTCTGAGCACATACATTCTAAGCACACGCAAAGAAAGCATCTGTCACACGACATGTGAGTAGTAAACTAAGTTTTCTTTCATGTCTTATTGCGCTTACACTGTCAAATACACATAAGTTTATGTTATAAATAAAACAGCAGTTACAAAAACAATCAGTCATGTCTGTGAAGGTTAACAGCTGTGAAAGATATCACATGTTTATATTAGATGTGTGTGGCAGCAATGTAAAATACAGTAAATAAAGCAATAAATTCACTGCTCTCTTGAACTGGAACTTTATATAGTGTTCTGTGCTCATCTGTAGTTATCAGGTTAAGGGGTGATAATATGATAAGATCCCCTTTCTACGTCACGGGGGAAGCAAAATCTGAGAGGCTCGGTTTTTTTTTTTTTTTACAAATTTGCAGAAAAAGGCTTATCAGAACTATGTTACTGGGTTGTCCTTTTTTTGTCCACATTTTCTAGGTTGGTAGATGCACTGGGGACACGATTATAGCATTTATAAACAGAAAAACCCAGATTATAAGACATGTCAAGTTTAAAGAGGTTTTTAATTTGACATGTTGTCTTAAAATTTTCTTAAGCTTTTCTTTTTCATTGTGCTGCATATGGGTGTTTGAAATAATTCATTTTTAAACATTTTCAGTATTATTTATTTACATTTGTTTGTCAGGTCTATTTATTCAAACTTGCTTTTCTAATCATACAGTTATTGTGCATATAATGCACAAATATATATATTTCTTACTCTATGGGTTTATTATCCTTATTAATGCTTGCATGATTGACCAAAAAAAAACACATAATATATGACAAGATCTATGGAAATGTAAGGTGAAGTAAAGAAACACATTCTGCTGTACTATAAGTTGAATTTAAAATTTTATTGTCTAAATTTAAGTTTTACAGAGAGAGAATAGAAGGCAAAATTCAGTTAGAGATCAAACACACAAGACCTGAACATCTGGGATTCAAAATTTAATTTAAACCTAGAAATAAAATAATGAATAAATAACCATAAAGTAAATGTGATAATGTGGAAACAGCTACTGTCATTAAAGCAAAAAAAGAAAAAAAAAATGCAACAACATACTGAAATAATCAATTTTAAATAAAGTTGTTATACGTATGATATTATTTGTAATGAAAAATATATTAGTTCATTATTTAATAGAAGTAAATATTAGCATAATATACTGTAAATAGAATAATTTTCACTACTGGAATATTTTACATTTTAACCCAAAATTTAGAAATAAAGTTCCAGTATCATTTGCGTCCCATAAACAAATGAACCAAACTGTGTCTCTCCTTTCCATTGTTGCCAAACATACTGGTCAGGGCAAAAGGCTCAGTTTTCAGTTCAGTTTGGTAGAATGGACAGTGTTTCAGGTGCTCAGACATTGATGGTGTGTCGCCAATGCACCAGTTACCCACTTTACTAAAAAGAGTACTGAACTCCCAGACCTAAGAAAGAGTGATACAGAAATATAAAGTAAACAATATAGTTAAATTCAATAAATCAATGCAGATTTTGAATCGTTAGAATCTTTTTAGAAATAAGACAGCAATATATACTAAACAAATGGTTGGTTGTTTTTATTAATTAATTACTATAATAATTTATCAGAAATTAAAAAACACTAAAAACATAATTTTAATCAACCTTATTCTTTTCCATAAGAACGGGCGTGGCCTTTTGTGAATTTTATGGGTCCGGTTTCCAGTCTGATTCGCATCCAGCTATTTTTAGCTGTACAAAACAGCTCATTTTGCTGCTTGAAATTGCAAATTTATGTGTCTTACCATATTATTTTAATGTATTATCTTAATTATGAACACACTGGTTTGTAGTACTTGTAGTACCATTATTCTTCTCGTTATTTCCCTATAGCGGCTAATGAAGTGGAGGTCTCGCCCATAGTCTTACTTCTGTAAAGAATAAGGTGAATAGCAATTAATTAAACAAATGCTTAAATGTCTTACTTTGGTAGGTTTCCAGCAGGCTCCTCCATGAGAGTATGACTTCTTACGCCACTTAAAGCCCACCATTCCTCTCTCCTGCAGATGTGTGGCACATATATCCCTGAACAACCGGGAGACTAAGGCTAGCTGGGACAGGGTGAAACTATCCAGGTAACTTGCAATGTGGCAAAGCACCTCAAAGGGAAGTTTACTGAGAGAATCTTCATATTTGACACTTGCCTTTAATGGAACAGTCTTCAAATGGCTCGTGAGAGAGGCGGGAACCTCAGGCGTGAGGGTGAAAATACTAAGATCTTGGTTATAGGAGACTTTAGCCCTGTGTGTGGACGGCTGTAATCTTCTCTGACTGAAGGTGCAACCAAGATAGGCCAGAGGACATCTCTGCTCAAACCAGCCACTTAGACAAGACTGGATATCCAGATGCACGTTCTTAAAGTGTGAGGCGAATTCGTCCCTTCGGAAGAAATGGCCACACATGAATGTGAAAGCGGAGGTTGATTTGTTGTGTCTAAGGGTAACCGTTTCTGTATCAAGGTCAACGTGAAGTTTCAAATCCCTCCCTTCTGTAATTTCAGTCAGAGTTGTGTTGTATTTAAAAGGAGCTGTGGCAAAATTATACGTTTGTGTTGCGATATCGACATAAAGACCATCTATTGGCACTGTTTCGCTTATTTTGTGGCCTCTTATCTCAGCCTCCGCATAACAGAGTAGGGTTGAAAACATCTCATCCATCTCCCCGCCATCTTTCTCAGAAAGATCCAGGTCAGATGTGCCAACGCACTTGTGCTCGGTCATTATTCTTGTATTGAATTCTCTAAGCTGAATGCGTTTTTCTCTGTAACTGCTAGGAACCTTGAAGGAACGTAGAGTCTGGACTGGTATTGGTTCCAAGCTCCCATAAACAAAATCTTTCTCTCTAGGCGTGCAAGCGTCCATTTGACCAAAGGAGATCAACATGCGTCCATGATGCACTATGTACATGTTAAATTCTCTGGGTTTCACCTCCTGCCCGAGTCTCTCCAGGACACCATCCTGCCAAGGCGCAAAACCAGTTTTGGAGACATCCACATGGGATACATTTGCTTCCTCCTTCTCAGGCTCTACAGAAGCTCCTTTAGACTTTGAGGAGCCTTTAGAAGATGTCTTTTTCCCTTTCTTCTCTTCTGTTTTTGATGCCTCCGCTTCTGCCTCTGCCTGCTTGCAACCACCCATTTCCATGCTAAACATCTTTTCGAACAGATTGTACTTCTCCTTGTCAATAGGACCATTGAGGACCACATCTTCTTTCAGAGCTTTCTCACAAGCTGGTCCATTCACCAAGCCTCCTTCTGAACTTCCATATCCGTTGACTTGCATCCCATTACACACAGTTTCTTTTCCCACCGCTCCCTCCTCATCGTCATACTCTTCCATTGGGGCAGGCTCCTCTTCTTGTTCCTCCATCAACTCAGGAAAGCATCTTCTCATTTTCAACCTGGTACATAGATGTTTCTGGTCTCTCAGTGCCATGGAAAGGTCCAGTGATTCTTGCTCGTGGAGCTCTTTCAGAAGGTTTGTATACAAGGGGGCATCTGGATTCTCAAGAGGCCAACGGTTCCACTCCATCGAGCAGCAGACGACGCTTGCGGGACACACCTCGAGGTGTTTGGCAAGCCGAGAGCGAGACATGGTGAAAGGGCAGCCATAGTAAGCATTAAGGCAGGGCACCTTCTCATTGGGACACAGCAGAGTGTGTTCATCCTCTTTACACATGTGGAAGGAGGCCCCACAAAGCAAGCGGCAGTTGATGACCATGCAAGACACGGATACTTCTATGGAGGCTTTGCAGCGGCGACTGTAACAGGTCTCACAATGTCTGTGCAGCTTTGGACCAGATCTTCTATAGCGGCTCTGTGGAGAAACACAATAGACAAGAACAACAAAGAAACTTGGACTGGTTCCAAATTGGAATCTCATAAAGAAAAGCACAGAATTCATTCTTTACTGGTGTATATTCATTCTATATCTCCTAGAGAAACATGAGGGGGCTTCTCAGTTGAAAGCACATTTTGATTGGACGAAAATTTGGATTAATTTTGAGTTAACATTTATGAGTGCAGTAGCATATGAAAGGCCTCTGTAATGCTGAGGCCAAAAGAGAGATGAGGTGGATCCAATCACAGAGATCACAAAAAAATAGACATCATCACAAAATTTGTAATGGTTTTACTGGTTGTAATGGTACTTGTTTTGATTTGAATGGAAACTGTAATGGACCCCATAGGTTAATTGATCGCCTTCTATTGGTGGCTTGTTAAAATCACTAAATCCTAATGGAATATGTCCCAAAACACACTACAGAAAACCACTTTTTAATGGTTTTAATGGTTAAAAGTTGATGGTTTGTAATGGTATTTGATGATCTGTGATGGTCTTTCTTTTTTGTGTGTGTGTTTTTAGTAGGGTTATTTTCTGAGGAACATGAACATGAAATAACAACTGACCAATGAACCAAGGAAACACAGGGGTATATATACACAAGTTAACCAGGGTTGACAAGGGACAGGTGTGGGTGATTCTCTTACGAAAATTAACCATGGTTTTATTATAGTAAATGTGTAGTAACCATTTATATAACCATAGTTTTACTACAAATACCATGGTTAAACTATGGTTAGTGTAGCAAGACCATGATTAATTTGTGGTTACCATGGTTTAACTATAGCAACCATGTTTTTTTTGCTTTTATTTGTAGTAAAACCATGGTTAATTTTCATAAGGGTTAGTTGTCATTGACATTAACAAGGCAGCAAGGCAAACAGAGACACAGAACACAGGAAGCGAGCACAGAAACACTGCGGAAATACATTTCAAAATAAAAGTGCAAAACACAAGACAGAAACACAAGATGGGATTATGACGGCCTCAAATCTAAAATGTGTGGACTAAAAATCTTGAGCTATTAAGTTTTATCATCTTGTTTTTTTTTCTCAGTTAAATATAAAAAATAATTGCATTGTAGTTTTCATTATACCATAATATAATGCTACCAGATTTTGCAATTCAAATCTGAATAGTGTTTTCACGACATGTGATATATAAACAACAATGCCAATGAACCGAATGAAACTGAAGGGCCAGAATCTTGACAACATTTGTGTTTATTCTTATCATTTCCGGTCAGGTAGGTGAAATATTAGGCTAATATTTTTTAAAAATATTGTGCCTTTTCATACTTACTAAGTCCTTCTCTATATGATTTAGCAGTTTCCACACATTTTTCCCATGGTTAAGACAGCATGAATTAGCAGAACAACGTATTCAGTAGTACATTAACCGTGCAGTCCATGCTGTTGATTACATCCAAGTATCTCCAATATGGCCATGCATCCAGATAACTGACCAAATCAGTAAGTGCAAACCCTCTATTGTGAAACTTTTACAACCAAAATATCACTGGTAACCAATATTTTAAGAATAAGAAAATTAAATGAACTTACCATTATTATGTGAAGCAGTGTCAACAGCAGCTTCTGGAAAAAAAGGTAGTAAATACATATTGATCAATTCTAATACAATTATCTGCATGCATCTATATATTACACTGTGCTACAACACGTATTTTCCTTATAAACGTACCTGGTTTTGCAAGACCTTGCTGTATACTTAAGGGCAAGTGGTTAGAGACAGCACTGACAACAGAACCTAAACAGTTACCAAACGACTTACCTTAAGGGTGAACCATGTCTCAAGACATTCCCCGGCTTGTTCCAAGAGTCCTTTCTAAAGAACAGGATTGTGGGTCATGTTAAAAATAGTTGCCTCAGCTGTCAGTAGCAAGTTACATGACTTGAAGGTACCGAGGAAAATTTGACAAACACATGACCATCACTGTCAAATAAAAAACTATCTATTTTTGTCTATCTCGCTATAATTAAAGCTCTTTACTAGCCACAGAATCCAAACAGAAGACAGGACAAATCAGCAGTAAGAGTTTAAACCTGTTGTTTTTTTTATTGTTTCATCAGTGGGTCAGCAGATGGCAGTCTTTGCTTTTGGTTTACAGGACAGAGGTCCACAAGGACAGAGCGCATTATTCAAGTAACCCTTTTGATATCTGAACACAAACACATTTTGTGTTCTTCTCCATCTTTACCTTTATTTTTCATTAATAGGTTTTTCATCTGATGTTCCTAATGTAGTATGTAGTTTTTTTTTTTAAATCAGAAGGTTCAGGAGCATCCATCAATCTATCTTTTTTCCAAACTACTTGTCTTATGTAGGGTTGCAGGGATGCTGAAGCCTATCCCAGCATCTCTGGCCATTGCAGGGCTGGCGCAGAAAAAATTACATTAATGCGGTTAACTAACGTAACTTTTTACCACAAGTTGGCTATCATGAAATTCCACAGGAAAATGCATGTGTGTTTTGATGTGCCATGCAATTGTATGTTATAATATACTACAAAAATGCACTATAGTAAGCACATTTTCTGGCAAATTATCATGATTTGGTTAATGTTATTAGTAAAATAACGAGTGCCAAAACCAGTTTTACTGTAGGTAAATAGTATTTTATTTATTTATTTATTTATTTTACTAAACTATAATCACCATGGTACATTTTTGCAAGAGGTGCTATAGTTAGCCTATATAGTGTGGTTAGTACATAGTACAGTAAACTATATACAGTTGAGGTCAAAAGTTTACATACACCTTGCATAATCTGTGAAATTATTTTACCAAAATAAAAGGGATCATACTGACCTGAATAACATATTTTACATAAAAGACGTTTACATCAGTTTACAACAGTCCACAAGAGAAAACAATAGTTGACCTCACTCAAAAGTGTGTATTTGAACCCTTTCCAACAATGACTGTATGATCTTGAGATCCATCTTTTCACACTGAGGACAACTGAGGGACTCATATGCAACTATTACAGATGGTTCAGAAGGAAACACGATGCATTAAGAGCCAGTGGTGTAAACTTTTGAACAAAATGAAAATGTGTAATTTTTTCTTATTTTGCCTAAATATCCATTTTTTTCATTTAGTACCGCCCTTCAGAAGCTACAGAACATACATACATGTTTCCCAGAAGACAAAATAAGTTATGTTTACTCTGATCTTGAAATTCAAAAAGTTTTCACCCCCTAGCTCTTAATGCATCATGTTTCCTTCTGAAGCATCAGTGAGCGTTTGAACCTTCTGTAATAGTTGCATATAAGTCCCTCAGTTGTCCTCAGTGTGAAAAGATGGATCTCAAGATCATACAGTCATTGTTAAGAGTTAAAATACACAAAAATGCTGAAAAAACCAAAGAATTTGTGGGACCCAAAGGATTTTTCTGAAGAACAGCGCACAGTTTAACTGTTCCGGACAAACAAGTGACTCATGAACAACTATAACTAAACAAACAACAACAAAACACACACACATAGCTGTGGATCATTCAGGTAACAACAAAGTATTAAGAATCACGCATATGTAAACTTTTAAACAGGGTCATTTTTATAAATCCAAGTATTATTTTCTCTTGTGGACTATAACATCTTATGTGAAATATCTTATTCAGGTCAGTACTAAGAAAATAACATGCATTTTGTATGATCCCTCTTATTTCGGTAAAATAATTAACATTTTGCAGATTCTGCAAGATGCATGCAAACTTTTGACCTCAGCTGTAATTCTACTATAAACGTTAATGTTTAAGTTTAAAACTTAAAGGCTTTGTTAATTAATTGTGACCTGTAATCATTTTGTTTAATCTTTGTGAGCCCTTTCTGGTCATGGCATTTCTAGTTTTCTAACATAAAACACGTTTGTTTTATATGAAATTAAACAAGAAAATATGCTTATTCAAATAACTTCATATCCATCCAAATAAAATCCAGCATGAAATGTCACCTTCCTACCTTCAAAATCGTAATAGTTTTCCCCCCCTGTAAATCCTTCATATTTGTACACAGATAAGTACAACTTCTAGAGTCGCCTCAGGAGGGTGTAGTAGCCTAACTTACATACCAAACACAGCATAGTCGCCTAATCATGTCCTCATGTTTTACTGTAGGTGAGCGGGATCAGACCAGTAGGAGTCACCGCTCCACTCGCTTTCTCGCTCTGCTGAACCTCTCAGTGATTGAGCTGGGAAACAAAATGCCGGAAGTGGGGTTTCGGGAGACGGAGTTTCGGGACTCGTAACGGTGGAAAGTTTACTCTATTAAGAAATCTACTTTTTTCCTGAGGATTAAAGCTGTTCGTCGGGTTTTGTTTTACTGTTTCATTCATCCGCACTTTTACAATGGGGCTCCCGGCGCTGGAATTCAGTGATTCTTTTCTAGACAGTCCTGACTTCAGAGACCGACTCAAATGCCACGAAATTGAGCTGGATCGTACTAATAAATTTATCAAGGAGCTAATCAAAGATGGAAATATGCTTATTAGTGCGCTTAAAAGTAAGTTACAAGTCGTGTGTCTTTTTAAATGTAAGATTATCTGTGATTTATTGAGGTTTATAAGCGAGAAAGCTCATATTTGTTGTGCTATTTAAATATATCAGTATTCCTAGAATGTATATTTTATATCCTGATGAAAATACATATATATATACATGTCAAACTGACCTTTAGCCTTTTTAAAACATTTAATTTAAGTACTTAAAATTACAGTTCTTTATGTACAGTCTCCAGAGGCTTACTGAAATTTTACTCTTAAAGAGCAAATGATTACAAATATATTTGTGACCCTGGACCTCAAACCCAGTCATAAGGGTAATTTTTCATTTTCATTTTTCAAGGGTCATACAGCATCGGAAAGCTGAATAAGTAGTAAGCTTTCCATTGATGTGAGGTTTGTTACGATATGACAATATTTGGAGATAAAACTATTTGAAAATCTAGAATCTGAGGGTGCGAAAAAATCTTAAATATTTAGAAAATGCCTTTAAAGTTGTCTAAATGAAGTTCTTAGCTATGCATATTACTAATCAAAAATTAAGTTTTGATATATCTATGGTTGAAAATGTACAAAATATCTTTACTTAATATCCTAATGATTTTTGGCATAAAAGAAAAATCTATAATTTTGACCCATACAATGTATTTTTGGCTATTGCTATAAATATACCCATGCTACTTAAGATTTTAACATTTAACCACTCTAATATCAAACAGGTTTACAAAGTGAGCATGTGCAGGGTTGGTGTATGCCATCATTTAATGCTTGTTTAAACAGCTGGGGTCTGATGTGATATCAGAAAGGAGACAAGTCTCTGCTAGATATGCTGTTATCAGCCACTTCACCAGCATGGCTCCTCCTGCCTTCCTCTATATATATTTGCTTTGCACTAGTCTTAGTCTTTGAACGTTTCGTTACAATCAGCTTCTTGTTATGTTTAATAATATTCTCTTTCACAACTTTCTCCTTTATTCTCAGCCACAAAGCAGTCTGGCTTTTGTACCAAACAAAAGGCAGTGAATGTCTTCCCAAAAAGACCTAAATCTTGCTTTGCACTAATGCTTTAATTGACTATTATAGTATTTGTGATTCTTTTCGGTCTAAATGAATCACAGCTTATATAAAATGTTATAATAATAACTGATAATTCAAAGCGAATATGCTTAAATTATAATGAAGCTCCATCACATAACTCTGGTTGTCTCTTTGACAGATCTTTCTGCAGCTGTGCAGAAATTTTCCCAGTCGCTTCAGGATTTCCAGTTTGAATGCATCGGAGATGCAGAGACAGATGATGAGATTAATATTGGTGAGTATTAAGCAAATGATCAAGATGATAATTAGATGAACGATCATATGATTTAGTTAATCAGATTTCTTAGATGGATAAAAAAGTACATTCTGTCATCATTTACTTACCCTCATGTCTTTCTGAACCAGTACTCCTCCTTTTATACCACTCAAAACTAAAAGTTTCGCAGAATTTTAAAGCTGCTCTCATCCATACGATAAAAAGTAGATGGGGACAAGAAGAGGTCAATCCCAAAAAAGTAGCATAAAGAAAAAAATTAGTCCATAAGACTTCTAAAAACATTATTCACTAAAAATCTTGCCTTGAAAATAGCTGTGATCACCATTCGTTCTATGGAAAATTAATTTCTTGGTAAGCTAAATAAATAACTTCTTTGTATCACAGAAGAAAGAAAGTCATAGACGTTTGAAATGACGTGAGAGTGTGTAAATAAAGGCAGAACGCTCATTTGTTGGGTGAACTATTCCTTTAAGCTGTAAACAGTGATGTAAACTGTGAAACAGTCTCCAGGATGTTCTTGCCTCCATAAGTTTTTTATTTGCAGCTGTCGTCCTAAGTTACCCACCAAGCTGAGAAAACACACATTACTGTAGCACTACAGCCTTATAGAGGGTTTGCACTAATGTCAGGATTTGGTCAGTTACCCGGATACGTGGCCTTTTAGGCGATACTTGGCTGTTACGTGGATTGCATGGATAATGTACAACTAAATATGTTGGCTCTGCTAATTTATGCTGTCTAAACCACGGAAAAAATCTGCCAAATTATATAGAGAATGACTTAAGAAGCAGGAAAGGGCGCAATATTTTGACAAACTAAAGTTATTAGACATACTAAAGATATGTACGAACAGTTTTAATTAAGATATTAGCCTAATATTTCACCTACCTGACCGGAAATTATAAGAACAAACACAAATGTTATCAAGATTCTTGCCCTGGAAATCAGTTTTTTGCACGCTTTTCCTTAATTTGTTATAACTTTTGTCAGTCTAGAGTATTTCAGATGTTTTTCCCGGTTTGACAGATTAGTACAGCCCAAAACATGACAATAATTGACCATCAGCAGCAATAATCAGCAAAATATTCAAGTATCATTCGATTCAGTGGCATTGCTTACGTTCAGTGCTGCCAATATGGCCGACTGATGACGCGTTGTGAAAACACTCTATAGTGTCAAACACAACAGTGATGGTTCTTTATCAGACTGAGACAATTGCTGCCTGGCATTTAGAAAACCATGAACCCAAACAACCGCCTGCAAGGAGTGGAAATGTTTTCTGGCCCTGGCTGTCAAACAGTGGTCAAAACAGTTTTAGATATTTAGACTAGTGAGACTCTGATAAAATG
Source organism: Labeo calbasu (assembly GCA_019740295.1). Taxonomy (NCBI): domain Eukaryota; kingdom Metazoa; phylum Chordata; class Actinopteri; order Cypriniformes; family Cyprinidae; genus Labeo; species Labeo calbasu. The sequence goes on from JAHKKF010511680.1 coordinate 30,997, forward strand.
CAGTTTAGACCTTTTTAATGTTAATAATGACTTTTATCCTCAAAATGTACAAAAGTCTTTCATTTAATAGGGTTATAAGAATTGCAGATGCAGGTTTGGATTGTATTGTTTGAAAACGAAATGGCCTTGCACTATAGATTTTTACCAACTTTCTAAACACATAAATGCAGCCTTGTTGAGCCTTAAAGACTTTCTTCAGTTTACCCCAAACTTTTGAACAGTAGAGCATGTTTGCGATAAATCATAATGCCAGTTCTTCGAATGCGATATGCATATCTCAACAGGATAAGTATTGTTTGGTGCATGCCTTGCATGTCCTTTTAAGTGCATCTCGGCGGATTTGTGGTTCTCCTGCTATGCGTCAAAGCAGATTTGTCATGCTGTAACATGATTTTCAAATGACCGAGGGTGTGTTTATCTGTCGGTCTGCGCTTCTAATAGAAAGTAGTTGAAAGTTGTTCTTATCTGAGTTTCTAATTGGATATCTGGAGGAGTTAAAATCCCCAGAGAATGATGAGGGGGACTGAGAGGTGGGACCCCGCTTATCGCAAAAGAGAAAAATGCTGTATATCCCAGGACAGGAAGTGATGTGGCCAAAGCGTACTTTGTTTAGGAAAAAAAATACAGCACAATCTAAGAATCACAACATTGTGTGATGTGACTTTAGTAGCATGACATAATATCAACAGTAGTTTATTTTAGATCACAGTTGATTTCTGTTTTAAATCATTTCTTAGGTGCTGGTTTTAGCCTGCATCCGGATTATATTTTAAGTATCATGTTCTGTAAATGTTAAAACAAGGCATATTCTGTAACTAATATGAATAATCCCACTGTTAGAAAAGTAATGGATCTCTGTAAAACATGCAACTGCTTTTAAAATGATGAAATCTTGATTTTTTTTTTTTCTACGACTGACCGTGTTGCACACATGCAGGGCTCTTACAGGAAACATGTTTTATGTTACTCTCACATTTCTACATCTTGAACATGTGGTCTGCTGTTTCTTGAATACCCCTTTGTGCATTGATCAGTTGTTGGGTGGCCATGGTGTGTTTTTTTCAGCATAGCTAATATTATATGCAGGTTTTCTGTATTTCCTTTATGCTAAAGGTCCAAAGGGCAAAATCAGATGTGCTGATAGAGTAATTACAGATCCAGAGCTGATGATTCATGATTGGAATTCTTTCTCTCTTATCACAGCCCAGTCATTCAAGGAATTCTCCCAGCTGCTGAACACAGTGGAGGAGGAAAGACGACGACTAGTGAGTTGCTTTGTTTCTGTTCTTTTGTTTAAAAAAAAAAAATACTACCATTCAAAAGGTCTCTTATGGCTCTAAAGGCTGTATTTGAAATTTTATTAAAATTTAAAATAACTTTTCTGTTTGAATATACAGTTAAGGTCAAAAGTGTACATACACCTTGCAGAATCTGCAAAATGTTAATTATTTTACCAAAATAAGAGCGATCATACAAAGTGCAGGTTTTTATTTAGTACTGACCTAAATAGGATATTTCACATAAAAGACGTTTACATATAGTCCACAAGAGAAAATAATAGTTACGTTTATAAAAATTACACGTTCAAATGTTTACATGCGCTTGATTCTTTTTTTGTTTAGTGATAGTTGTTCATGGGTCCCTTGTTTGTCCTCAACAGTTAAACTGTCCACTGTTCTTCAGAAAAATACTTCAGGGTATTTGAATGCTTTCCAACAATGACTGTATGATTTTGAGATTCATCTTTTCACACTGAGGACAACTGAGGGACTCGTATGGAACTATTACAGAAGGTTCAAATGCTCACTGATACTCAAAAGTTTTCACCCCCGACTCTTAATGCATTGTTTTTCCTTCTGGAGCATCAGTGAACATTTGAACCTTCTGTAATAGTTGCATATGAGTCCCTCAATGTGAAAAGATGGATCTTATAATCATACAGTCATTGTTGGAAAGGGTTCAAATAAACAAAAAAAGCAGATAAACCAAAGAATTTGTGGAACCTAAAGGATTTTTCTGAAGAACAGTGCACAGCTTAACTGTTCAGGACAAGCAAGTGACTCATAAACAACTATTATTAAAAAAAAATAAAAAAATCATTCAGGTAAGAACACAGTATTAAGAATCAAGTGTATGTAAACTTTTGAAATAACATGCAGTTTTGGTAAAATAATTAACATTTTGCAGATTCTGCAAGGTGTATGTAAACTTTTTACCTCAACTGTATCTTAAAATGTAATTTATTCCTGTGATGGCAAAGCTGGATTTTCAGCATCATTACTCCAGTCTTCAGTGTCACATGATGCTTCAGAAATCATTCTAATATGCTGATCTAGAAATATTTCATATTATTATCAAGCAGATGTGCTGCTTATTATTTTGTAAAACAATTAGCCTTTCAATTAATCAGTCAATTTCAAATGGACTATTCCTTCAAGCTATGTAGGTTTAACATCTTAGTGATGCCATAAACACGCCACATGAGGCGATCTACTTCAGAAGTACCGCAAACCTCATAAATGAAGTAGCCATAGTGATTGTTTGCTTTCGAGCAATTGTCTCTTCATTGTTTCTTTTATGTGGTATTGTTCACACGTGGTTAAAGTTTCATAGCCTTGTGGTTTAGCACCATAAGTGTGCACTATTTTGAGGGATTGTTTTTTTGTGAGCTTCTGCAGTCAGGTCTGTGTGTTATGAGGAACAGGCAGTCTACCAAAAAGATGCTTTCTGTAGGTCATGACTCTTCGAGGAGGGAATGGAAACGGCATAGATCAGCAAGTGCAGACGCTAATGAAATATCACTCACGCTGTTTCTCTTAAATATCAGGGAACAGCATAGCATCTTCGTTGGCATCAGCTGTAGCCACTAATAGGCGCTTTTATGGGCATTATGCATGAGGCAGCGTGTTGCCAGGGAATATTACTGCCGTTCGCTGCTGCAGCTGGTGGATCATTAGTCATAGTACAGCAGCGAAAGACCTCACCAGGAAAACAATGCTCCTCTGTGCTTCACCGCTGACCCTACCCACATGTTAACAAACATGCAGCTTTGTTTGGGATTCATAAGATTTTCTGTACACTAACTCAAATTTCTTTAATTGATTGTATAGTTTAAATATACTACTGTTCAAAAGTTTGGGCTAAATTTCTTGGCGAGTCTCTTATTTTCACCAAGGCTGTTTATTTAATCAAATGTAGTACTAATGTGTAATATTATTACAATTTAAATGATTTTTTTTCTATTTTAATACATTTTAAAATGTAATTTAATCCTGTGATGGCAAAGCTGAATTTTCAGCATTGTTACTCCAGTCTTCAGTGTCACACGATCCTTCAGAAATTATTGTAATATTAATTTGTTGCTCAAAAAAACATTTTTTTTATATTTTCAATGAATTTTTTTCCTCTGGATAAACATTTTTATGATAATATATCATGAGTCATCATTTTATAGAGCAGAATGACGTCTGGCCAAATCTAAACTGAAGTCTTGTAAATGCAAAAGTCAAGTTATTAGCTGTAATGGTGTGACTGTAAGACAGCAGCCTCCTTTGTAGCAAAGACAAACATCTCTATTGTTTCTTCTGGGCTTGTGTCTGGATGTCTAATAAAAACGCTGAGGTCAAACCTTAGGTCATCTACTCATGACATGTTGTGTTATTGGCTCATACCTTCAGATGATTGCTTTTCCAGTCTGTAGATCACAACGATGTTTCCTTTCTCAGTGAGAGACCAGTGCGTAATTCTTCCTTGTGCCATAAATATCATGTTAGTGAGTCACTGCTGCTTATCCTATTTTATAACTATAAAGATGGATAATTTTCTTTTTTTGCAACGTCTTAATGAAGTGAACATATACAGCTGAATTTTAAATTCACTACTTTGGTTTGAGCAGTTGTTCCCATTTTTGGCATTTTATAACTTATTAGATAAAGACCTGCCTGTTATTCAGAAATATTCCAGATTTCTCCTTATTTTTAGCTATAATTGAAGTTTTTTGGTAAATATCATTTAAATTGGTGATCAGTTTATTAGTTTGTCCATTGCTCTCAGTTTCACTTTCCATCTTGTTCGTTTTTTTTAATGTACACTACCAGTTAAAAGTTTTTGAACAGCAATATTTTTAATGTTTTTTAAAGAAGTCTCTACTGCTCACCAAGTCTGCATTTATTGGATCCAAAGTACAGCAAAAATAGTAAAAAAAATTAAATATATTTGCTATGTAAAAGAACTGTTTTCTATTTGAATATATTTTACAATGTAATTTATTCCTGTGACCAAAGCTAAATTTTTAGCATCATTACGCCAGTCTTCAGTGTCACATGATCCTTCAGAAATCATTCCAATATGCTGATTTGCTGTTCAAGAAACATTTATTATTATTATTATTATTATTATTATTATTGTTATTACTATTATCAATATTTTTTTCATGATTCTTTGATGAATAGAAAGATCAAAAGTGATGATAAACATTGATAGACATTTATAATTTTACAAAATATTTCTATTTCAGATAAATGCTGTTCTTCTGAACTTTCTATTTATCAAAGAAAGCTGAAAAAATTCTACTCAGCTGTTTTCAACATAATAATAATAATAATAAATGTTTTTAGAGCAGCAAATCAGAATATTTCTGAAGGATTATTGGACACTGAGGACTGGAGTAATGATGATAAAACTTAACCTTTGAAATCACAGGAATAAATTACATTTTAAAATAATTATTTTAAATAGTAAAAATATTTCAAAATTGTACTGATTTTTCTGTACCTTGGATCAAATAAATGCAGGCATGGTGAGCAGAAGAGACTAATTAAAAAAAAAACAAAACATTAAAAATCTTACTGTTTAAAAACTTTTGACTGGTAGTGTTACTTTAATTAAGAAATACCCAACTAAAATCTTCTAGTTACATCATCAGTGAAATTTTTTTGTTTTGGTTCTGTGGTATTTTATGATGTTGGTTGGTTTTGATTTTACAACATTTTTTCCTGTTTTTCCAAACCAAGGTTATCAAAATTTCTAAGGAAGCTGAAGAAATGCCAAGTTCTGTCGTTAAACTCTAGATGGCACAGCCTGATGGGTCATTAGCGCAAACTGATGATATTTATCACACGTTAAACTACTTGGCACAAGCTGATTGGTTCATGTTGCATACACAGCCAATTAGTGATGGGAAGTTCGGATCATTTTACCGACTCGGACCTTTGAGTCTCGTTCAGCAAAATGAACGAATCTTTTTTCGAGTCATTTCGTTCAT
>JAHKKF010511682.1:0-14790 GCA_019740295.1 Labeo calbasu
TAAGGGGTAGGTTTAAGGTTAGGGTTGGGTTAGGGGATAGACAATATTGTTTGGTCAGTATAAAAACTATAGAAGTCTATGGAAAGTCCCCACAATTCACAAAAACAAACATAAGTGTGTGTGTGTGTTTCTTTTTCTTTTTGAGTAGCCTAAAGAAAACCCTGCACTTCATTATTATTACTATTATTATTATTATATTCGTTCACTTATTACTAAGTCGTGCACACAACATTACCAAATCGTGACATGGATTTAGGTGAATCAAATCAACGAACGAGTTAGTAAGTTGTGCACACAATTTAGTAAAAGGAAGGAGCGAATTATATTGTGCGCACGCTTTTTTGCCTGTCATGTGTGGGGATCCATAAGCCACTTCAAGTGTAAAAATATCCACTTTGATTACAGTGCTTGTGTCTTAGAAGTAGGCCGATAGTATTTATGACAAGTGAAATGTGAGTTATTTTTCAGAACATTAAGCCCGCTCCACCGTACTACCTTTGTGCTCACGGCTTGGGAAATATTTGAACGCAAAGCTTCCATGAAGAAATCAGTTGCTAGCCAACGGCAAGTTCAAACTAGACATTTTAGGTATACAGTGCACTCATACCACTTTTCTTACACAACATTTCACCACATAAATAATTAAGGAAGTAGTACTAGTTTGTTAGTTATCTTATCATTACAGTTGTCACAAGCCGGGTTTGATTCTAGTTATCGGTTCTTTTCGTTTTGCGCTCTATCCTAGACTCAGCTGTTCGCGGTCACAATCAGCCCTGCTGCCTGGGACTGTTCTCCCTTCAGGTTTTTCCTTTGTTCCAGTTTTTTTTTTCCCTGAGTTTACCTCTGGTACTGCATATGCCTTTTTGGCCAGTGAACGGCATACGGCCTTAGTTTTTTGAAGATTAACAAACTCCTTTGTTTGACCAGCCTTTGCTTTTGGGTCCTTTTATTGTGACAGAATAATCTGGCCAAGAGTATGGACCCAGTGAAGGAGACTCCCATCGGCTCTGCGGTCGAGTTACACGGCGCCATACTGGGGCGGCATGAAGAGGATCTCGCTGCCACAAGGTACGCTGTGGAGAGGTTGTCAGCCCAGGTGACGGAGTTGACTAATCAGCTGCATAACCGGCATCCTGAGCTACCGGTCATGCCACAGACACGCAACTTTCCCAAACCATGATAACCCTTCTTGTTTTTCGGGACAGCCTACAGAATGCCGAGCCTTTCTAATGCAGTGTGAGGTGGTTTTTTCCCTCCAACCATCTACCTATGCAGGGGATCGCTCTAAGGTAGCCTATGTCATCTCTCTCCTCACCAGGCGGGCTCGTGACTGGGGAGCGGCAGTGTGGGAGTCGGAGGCTGGATGTTGCAAGCATTTCTCTCTTTTTAAGGAAAAGATGATAAAGGTTTTTGACCGCTCTGTTTTTGGACATGAGGCGTCTCGACACTTGCGTGTGGAACGAACCAGCTCTCACGGCTCACTTCCTGGAGGGACTCTCTGGGGAGATCAAGGAGGAAATTCTGGCTCGTGATCCACCTTCCAGTCTGGACCAGCTGGTGGAAATGGCTATCCGCCTTGACAAACGCTTTGAATTGCATCGTCGCGCACGAGCACCTGTTCTGCGGGCTCAATTATCTACTGTCACTTTCCCCGTAGTGACCTCGTCTGAACCCGAGCCGATGCAACTGGGAGGCCTTCATATGTCTGCTGCGGAGAGACTTTGTATGTATCTCACCGTTTCTGGCAATCATCAAGAGACAATTTCTTTTTTTATTTTTCGTTCCCCCCTTACTCTGATCGTTTTGGGGCATCCTTGGTTAACTTTACATAACCCTCAGATTAACTGGGCAGAGAGGACCATAATGTCTTGGAGCTTATCATGTCATGTTAAATGTCTTGTCTCTGCCGTGCCTGTTGTGTCTTCTGCTTCTGTGTTTCAGGATGAGCCCAGTGATTTGTCTGGGGTGCCCAGGGAGTACCACGATTTGCGAGTGGTGTTCAGTCGTTCTTGGGCCGCCTCTCTCCCTCCCCATTGACTGTATGACTGCAGTATCGATCTTATTCCGAGTAGTATTCCTCCTCGCAGTAAACTATATTCTTTATCCGCTCCTGAACGTGAGGCGTTAAAGAAATACCTTGCCGATTCGTTAGCTGGCAGTACTATTGTTTCATCCACCTCTCCCGCCGGTGCGGGGTTTTTTTTCATTAAGAAGAAGGATGGTTCTCTGCGTCCCTGTATAGATTATCGTGGGCTGAACTAAATAACTGTCAAGAATCGGTACCCGTTACCACTTATGTCGTCGACATTCGAGATTCTTCAGGGACCTTGAATCTAAATTAGACCTTCGTAATGCATATCATTTAGGAAGGGTACGAGTGGAAGACCGCTTTTAACACTCCCCTAGGCCACTTTGAGTACCAGGTTCTTCCGTTAGGGCTTGTCAACGCCCCAGCTGTCTTTCAAGCGCTCGTGAATGACGTCCTAAGGGACATGCTGAATATTTTCATTTTTGTCTACTTGGACGACATTCTTAGTTTTTCGTCCTCCCCCCAGGAACACATTCAACATGTATGTCGTGTGCTTCAACACTTGTTGGAGAACCAACTTTTTGTTTAGGGCGAGAGGTGCGTTTTTCACGCTTGTTCTGTAACATTTTTAGGTTTGGTCATGTCTGCCGATGGCATCAGTATGGATCCGGCTAAGGTGTGTGCCGTTACTGATTGGCCCGTCCCAGATTCTCGCACAGCTCTCCAAAGGTCGCAAATTTCTATCGGCGTGGCCGCCCCCCGACCGCTCTCACTTCACCAAGTCCCGTTTCATGTGGTCGGAAACTGTACAAGAGGATTTTGACCATCTTAAAAAATTATTTACTTACGCCCCTATTCTTATCACTCCCGACACGTCAAGACAATTCATAATGGAGGTTGACGCGTCTAATGTTGGTGTGAGAGTGGTGCTTTCGCAGCGCTCGCACCAGGATGACCATGTTCACCCGTGCACATTTTTCTCTCACCGTCTCTCGCCAGCGGAACATAACTATGACGTGGGCAACCACAAACTGTTAGCCATTTGATTGGCACTTGGCGAGTGGCGGCAATGGTTAGAGGGGGTGGCCCTCCCATTCGTGGTCTGGACAGATCATCGTAATTTAGCCTACATCAGTTTGGCCAAGTGATTAAACGCTAGGCAGGCGCGTTGGGCTATGTTCTTTGGGTGGTTCGACTTTACCATTTCCTATAGACCCGGCTTGAAGAACACTATGCCAGACGCGCTCTCTCGTCTGTTCGGTTCTTCAGAGCATGGTCCTTCCTCAGAGACCATTTTGCCCAATGGTTGTGTGGTTGGGGTGGTCATCTGGGGAATCGAGCGGCAGGTAAAGAAAGCTCTTGCTCATGTCACGATTCCTCGAGAGTGCCCTGTGGGGAAATTGTTCATCCCTAAGTCTGTATGCTCCACTGTGCTTCGCTGGAGTCACGCCTCCAGACTCGCTGCGCACCCTGGCATTAAGGGTACCTTGGCCGTACGCGTCAATCAGATCCTCGGGCGTTTACTCTGTACCCTAGCTGCTTGCAACCCCACGTCTTGGCGTGAGCAGCTGGGTTGGGCGGAATATGCTTATAACTCGCTTCCGTCATCTTCTACCGGTTTATCTCGATTTCAGGGTTGTCTAGGTTACCAGCCGCCCCTATTCTCCTCCCAAGAGTCAGAAGTTTCTGTTCCCTCCATCCAAGCCCTTATTAAACACTGCCAATGTATCTGGAGGACCGTGCGCTCTGCATTGTGTAAATCCAGGGAACGCACATATCGAGCCACTAAATGTCGCCACTCTAAGGCCCCTCGTTACATTTGTGGCCAAAGAGTGTGGCTTTTCACATGTAACCTTCCCCTTCAATCTCAGTCTCGTAAACTAGTGCCTAAATTTATTGGTCCCTTTTCGATCGTCAGGGTTTTTCGAGGGTTCTTTAGGGTCAAGAATTGCTGGCCGTCCGCCCTCGGGGAAGGGGTTTTCAGTACCTGGTGGACTGGGAGGGGTACGGCCCGCAGGAGAGATGCTGGATCCCAGCCTGGGACATTCTGGACCGCTCGTTCATCGAGGACTTCCTTCGCTCTCACCAGCCTTCTGCCTCGGGAGCGCCATGGGTCTCCAGAAACTTTCCACCCGCAGTGGTAAGGACCTTACACAGGACAGAGCCCCCTCCATTAGGCAGTGGTACATCCTGGAAATGGTGCAGGTGTTCTTCCTAAGAGAAGAACCCACGGAGATGCAGCATCAAATCTGTGCTATCCCTCCCACCACATCCCCTCTTGATCTGTCTGTGGCCTACAGTAAGATCCGTTGAGCCCCTTTAGTCACTTGGTTTCTGTGCCCTCTCCTGACTGCGCTCACCTCTGTTTCCATTATTCTAGCATATTTAATGTAGCCAAGTTCGGCAGAGGAACTTGCTATAACAACCCAATACAGGGTAGCTTGCCACATGTGAACTCTTGTTTTGGGTTGATGCTCCAAATGTAGTGGCTCCTCATGCTGCCCCATGTATGTATTTTTCACCTATATTCCCTTAAGATGCAGTGGTTCCTCTGAGACAGGCTCTGTCTCTAGCTTCTGAGTTTCGGTAGTCTCCCCTTGTGTGGAGCCCACCTCAGAATCCTTCCTATGTACCACTACCTCTGTGAATCCCTCTGTGGTGATTTTTCACATGTTACCTCCCCTACGGGTAGGATGTGATCTCCGTGGTGGCTTCCCTCCCTCTGGAGGAACAGCCACTGTCCCAACGTTCTTGCCAAGATTCTCATCCATTTTTCTACTGTTTTTACTACAAGGTCACAAAGTGGTGAGGTGCATTTACTCCACACGTTGGCTTGTTGATATCTGTGCCCCCGTTCGCTTGTTACGCAGTCCAGCAGTTGTGGTGTGTCACCCCTAGTGTCATACACTCGACACAACGTTGGAGTGAACGACAGATAGGGAATGTCTCGGTTACGTATGGTAACCCTCGTTCCCTGATGGACCGAGACGTTACCTATATAGTTACAGCATTAGTTAATACTGTATATGTCTAACTAATATTATACCTCAATTAATCAATTTCGAGTAGAATCACAATCATAATTGAATCGTATTGCTTGTTTATCGATATCAAATTGTGAAAACTGTGTAAATCCCCAGTCCTACATATACTGTCATCAGCTTGTCCAAGGTAGTGTGGTACAGCTAAGTTACCTATTGCTTTATTGCTTTATGCTGTAATATGAGAACAAAACTGAACTGCACTGTCTGAACTAAGCTGGATGATGATATTATGTAGAGGAGAGCTTAACAGCTGAATTGCCTTTGTAGCATAAATATTGTACTGTACACGGATATTGAACTGAACTGCATCAACACTGATCTGACTTGAGCTATATAGCTTGTTAGATCTGCTTTACAGATGAATATGAATGTGTTTACTGTTGTGAGACTGTTTTGAAATTCTGTATTGTATAAATTGCTATAGAAATAAAGGTGACATTTATTGATAACTGCACTGAAACTATTTTTTTTTCCCCCACAACTGTGGAAGAAGATGCATGGCCACTGGTGGGATACCATTGTTCCTGGATTTAGACTGGCACCCCAACAACAGAAGTACAATTCAGGTTAAGCAGTGCAAGGTCTGTAGTGGAGATGAGCTTTGGGAGGTTGATAGAACAATAGTGCGGTCTCCTAAAGCAAAACGACTGCAACCTGGACCTTGTAAAGGTGGTGCTGACCTGCTGTGTGCTTCACAATATCTGCAAAGAACACGGTTTCACTGAGGATCATATGCTGCGGTCAAACATACAGCCCCCTGTTCAGCCAGTGCCCGAATATGGGCAACCCGAAGGAAATGATGTGCATCATTCGAGTATTTCAGCAGGCAGGATGAATGAATTACTTCATACGCTCATTTTTATGTATAATATTTTGTGTAATAGTCGTTTTGAATTTGATAGATTAACTATTCTGTAAAGTTCCTTGCAGATTATAAACTGAAATTATGTGTGCCCAAATTTATAAATACCTTAATTAAATGGGAGAGGGGAAAAAAGAGTAAATACCAGTAAACCTGTAAATATAGCATATTTGCACCCTTTTTTTTTATTTAACAGGAACACATACTAGGTTTTATTCAGATCTGAATATATCTGAATAGCAATAGGGGTGTAACGAGACACTTGTTCCATGAGACGAGACGAGACACGAGACTGGGTTCACGAGAACGAGACGAAACAAGATTTTTAAACTTTTCTTATGAAATCCTCAATGATTAAATATATAGGAAAAATAGTCTTTTATTCAACTGAAAAAGACAAAATGCAAAAAAATGTAGGTGCATTTTGAACTTTATAAAATTAAACTTCCATTTTAATGAATTATATGCAGTAAAAAAATAACATTTAAACAAGAGCTTCACGATTCTGGATAAACTGAGAATCCCAGTTGTTTTTAATGAATTGGAAACCATGATTCTCTCACGATTCTGGAAAAAAAAGATTAGAAAACTAAACAAAATAACGTAATTTACTAGTGGTTCTGACAAACTGTTCATTGCTTAAGTCTTTAAAACGTATATTCATTTTTATTTAAAAAAAAAAAAAATTCACTTGTTTGACTATTGAAATCTCCTGAATGAATGATTCAATGACATACTTTTTTCAAACAGGCAGTTGTCGCCACCTTCTGGTGGAAGAAGATAAGCATTACTATACATGCAAGGGTTAAGGTACTTTCATTTTGATCGCTACTGTAGACAATACGTGTTTATACCCAAACTATAAACTTTTATCACAGTACTTCTGTTATTTAAATGTCTGTAACAGAAATAATGATTATAATGTGGTTGAAAAGACTGTTTGTGTTGCTCTTTCTGCGTTCACATTTACCCCGACCCTCTGATTCATTAACAGGGGCAGCAACAAAACATGGTTCTTAAGCTACACTGATGCTGGCAATGTGAAACAGTCCAAATAGACATAGCTAAATTGTTGTCATTTAGTAATAAGATCGCGTAGGTGTTTGAATCGAGATCAAGATATTTTAAGGATTAATCATGCAGCTCTAATGTAAACACTGCATAATTGTTTTGCCAGGATATCGTCACGAGATCTCGTGAGATCCAACTAGTCTCGCAAGACACATCGGATCTCGTCATATCCCTAATGAGTAATATCATACGAGTAGCCGTGATGTCGCTCTATATCAGCTTAGATAATGGACAGTCGTGGCCTAATGGTTAGAGAGTCAAATTTGTAAACTGAAGGTTGTGGGTTTGAGTCTCCGGTTTGGCAGGGATTGTTGGTGAGGGGAATGAATAACCAGCGCTCTCTCCGCCTTGCCTTGCCTTATATGTTTTATCTTGGACTGTTTATATGGTTTTTGATTGTTTACTGCCTGCCCAGACCTTTGCCTATTTTTTTGGATAACCCGTTTGGATTATTTGGATGCCTGTCTGACTATGTTCACTATTAAAGCCTGCATTTGGATCCACATTTCCATTGTCAAGTCCCTGTCTTTGTGTTTGTTTTCCCCCAAAGTACTCAATGATGATAGAGGCTAAAGACCAGCTGTCTTTAACAGCCTCACTCTCAAGTCTGCCGGCTGCTTCCCAGTCAAGACTGCCACCCCCCCACCGCTCTGCTCACAAGCCCAGGGAGGGCTGCTGTTCCTGATTCCAGCCCAGAGAGAGCATATGTTCACAAACCCGGCCCAGAGAGGGCTCCTTTTTTCAAGTCAAGCCCAGAGAGAGCTGCTGTTCCCACGTTCGACCCAGAGAGGGCTCCTGTTTCCAAGTCAAGCCCAGAGAGAGCTACTGTTCCCACTTCTGGCTCAGGGAGGGCCTCAGCACACGAGTCTAGCCCAGAGAGGACTCCTGTCCCGACATTCTGCCCCGAAAGGGCTCCTGTCTCCAAGTCTAGCCCATAGAGGGCTCCTGTTCCCATATCCAGCCCAGAGAGGGCTTCTGTTCCCACGTCCAGCCCGGATAGGGCTCCAGTCCCCACGTCAAGCCCAGGGAGGGCTCCTGTTCCCTCGTCCAGCCCAGGTAGGGCCTCAGATCCAGAGTCAAGCCCAAGTAGGGCTGTTGCCAAGTGACGAGGCTGTCCCGCCAAGGCCCCTGGACTACCTGTTCCACCGTGGCTCCTTGGACTGCCTTTTCTGCCATTGCTCCCTGAGCTGCCTGCTCCACTATGGCCCCCTGAAATGCCGGCTCTGACATGGTGCCCGGATCCGGAAGTCGCCCACCCTCCTACCTCTTGATTGTATGTAGCGCGAGGACATGCCTTCGAGGAGGGGGGTGATATGTCACGCCCATGGACTGTCTTCGTGTTTGTTTTTTCTCCCCATGAGCTCCGTGACCCAGTTTCTCCCTTGTTTGATTGTGTTCATTTGATTCAGGTGTGTCTCGTCAATTACCCTTGTTGAGTTTAGTATTTATAGTGTTGTCTGTTCTGTGACATCTTTGTCCAGTGTTAACATCATTGTATAAGTCTACAAACATGCTACATGTGTCTCCAGCCTGCCCTGTTTCCCCGTGTTTGGATTATTAAAGACTGTGGTTTATAATTATCCCTTGTCTTCTCGTTCCTCACAGTAGCAAATGTGTGACAGTCCCTTCATTACAAAATGTTTCATATTTATTGTTTCTTATTGAGAGTAAATCTGCAAATCATAATACATGATTAGTTATTTATACAATATATTATTTTATTTTGTGCATGTAAATGCTTTTGTAAAAAAATATATAAACAAACAAAAAATGTGTGCATAATATTTTGCATGAATTTATCTCCATATAGGGACCAGGAGAGCATTGCAACTAATTCTCAGTTCACACAAACAAACAGCTTTGTCTCAAACAAATGCGAAATTGTGACACACTGGTGCTACTGTGGTAAATTCATTCAGTGCAGAGATCATTTTATTAATTATTTCATTTATTTATTAATTTAATATATGACCCTGACCCACCCCGATCAAATTTATCAGTTACTTTAAAAAGATTACCTTATACCATGTTACACAGCAGGTTCTTTAAGGAAGGTTTGTACCTTTGGAGAGGAGGTGTTCATAACTGTATCCATGAGATGACCCTCTTGATGGTGGACATGCTCAACTCTGACAGATACTGTGTGCTTCTTTCCATTGGAGTCCCAAGCGTGCACAGAAAAAACCTTGTGGCCTTCAAGAAGAGTAACTTCTCCCTTGAGTTCTACAGTGCCATCCGTGTGCACATCAAACTGCTTGTCCAAAGACTGAAAGCGTGATCTTCGTGGACTAAAACCATGGCTTCCATTACATGCATTAAATGTTACTGTCAGAAACAGAGAATCAGTTTTTCTGGCATAATAGAATACTTATAATATTCATCAAACTCAATTTTTATTTGTGACTTTAATTATTTCTATCAGAATGACGGTTAATGTGTAAGCAAACCCCTTCAATTCCAACATTGGATGAGTGATACAGTCTATGCATGTATAACATTTAATTGAATGTTACTAATAATAAACCAAAATTAAACAATTTTTTATAGAATTATTATATTTAAATATCTGATCACATGCTGTGGCGTGATTACATACATTAATAAAATAAAAATGTAATATATTTAAATTAAACAAACAAACAAAAAACAAAACAAAACACTAAACATTAAGTTACTTGATTGTTTCTATAATATATTTGTGAACACAACCTACCTCTTCCTAGTCTTTTTCCTCTGTGAAGGTGGTCTCTGTGCACTTTAAAAACAAATAACTCTGACTCAAACCCAGGTTTACAAGGAGACTCCTCCGCAAATCCACACAAAAGTACCTAAATGTTTAAAAGCATATTAAATTCCTTTACACATACACTTGATATGGGATAATTTATTTAAACAAAATATCCTGCACAGTAATAATATAAAAAATGTTTAGGCTGAATATTGAAGATTTTTGACTTTAATAAAATGTCTGTCCGTTTGAATTATAGTTGTAACTTAAAGATCGGACCCAAAACTAGAACTGAGAACAACTTATAAAGGGTGGTAAATCAGACACAGACAGGTGAAGAGAATTAACTAATTGGGACACAACAAGGGCAGGAAGAACCAAATATGGGCACAACAGGGAAAAACCAACATAAACAGTCCAAAGGGTGTTACAGTAACAAACAAGCTGATAAATTTAATGTGATGCATACTTGTCAGTTCAACATGAAACACAAGAGAATTAGATTTTTGTACAATTACTGCTAAACCAAATGCATTTAAAATACACAACCAGGTTTTTATATTTATCATCCAATATATTTAGTAAACAATCTCATAATTGGATCTTGCTTGTTATACAATTAGCTATATTTAAACAATGTTCATGCATTTTAATTAAAAGTTTTAAATTAATATTAAAATAAAATCAAATGTATGCAATTAATAAATAATGAACTATACCATTAATTTATTTTTAGGGTGTACAATGAATATACCTATTGCGTTTTTAATTGCTTTCTAAAACTATGGCTTCATTATGGCAAGCCGTTCAGAAAATAATACATGTGTATTGTGTGAATATGGATTGGTTCACTGGTTGAATGTATCGTTTAATGACAAACACATTCATTTATAATACATTGGTATAACTGCAGACATATATTGGTTTAGTTACATCGGTCTGATCACATACATATGGGTTTGCTCCTGTATACGTTGGTTTGTTCAAGTAAACATTGGGCTCCTCAAATATGCAATGGTTTCCACAATAATATATATAAATATCTTCAAGTATACATCGGTTTGTGTATATATTGTTTTCTTCAAGTATATTATGGTTTAGATACATTGGTTGGCTCAGGTATACATTGGTTTGTTCAACTGTATACTGGCGGTTTACTTAAGCTTATATTGTTTTGTTTTTTTCGATTATATATTGGCTTAGATACATCGGGTTTCTCAACTATGTATTAGTTAGTATATATTGGTTTGATCAAGCATATATTGGTTTAGATACTTCTGTTTCCTCAACTATGTATTGGTTAGTATATGAAGAGTTCAGATACAAAACCAGCTAAAAGCCATCTTGGTCAAAAATGAGATGCTGAGTGAATGCTCCTGACACATAGTATACGTCCACTGATTTTGAAAACCGAAGTCATTGCACCCATTTACCAAGAAGTTTTAGAGCACTTCATGCTACCTTTTGCTGACCAGCTTTTTAAAAATGCTGATTTGGCACCTGCCCACACTGCCAAAAGCACCTCAGCAGTGCCACAGACTGATCACCTCCATGCCACGCCGAACTGAGGCAGTAATTAAAGCAAAGGAGCCCCTACCAAGTATTGAGTACATATACAGTAAATGAACATACTTTCCAGAAGGCCAACAATTCACTAAAAAAGTTTTTTTTTTATTAGTCTTGTTGAGATAGTGAATTGGTGGGTTTTTGTTAAAATGTGAGCCAAAATCATCACAATTAAAAGAAACAAAGACTTAAATTACTTCAGTCTGTGTGCATTGAATTTATTTAATATACGAGTTTCACAGTTTGATCTGAATTACTGAAATAAATGAACTTTTCCATGACATTCTAATTTATTGAGATGCACCTGTATACTGGTTTAGATATATTGGTCTGCTCAACTATGTATTAGTCCCCACAGTCAAGTGAGCCGCCATCTGCGAACACCTGGTCAAGCCAGCCGCCACCTGGATTTTACTGCACGTCTGTTAGCGGAATTACGATACCTGGAGTGGCCAAAACGCTCACGTATATTTATATTTATAAGACGTATATTTCTGCGGTTATTAATTAAATGTGCCTAAAACGAAGAAAAAACTATTACAAAAATATTAATATTGCACAATATAAAATGTATAGTTATATTACAATCTAATATATTTCACTGTGGAGTTTCTATCTAGCACTCTCTATTCTTATTCTATTTTATCTTTTGGTTTTATTGTTTTACTTAAAGAAAAAGAGCCTCCAACAACACTAGCATTCTCTATTCTTTGGCTATTCTTATGTACTCACTTTGTTTTTATTTATTATTAATAATGACCCTTTTATGCATTGTAACACATTAATCATTCAACCCAGTCTCATGGCAGTTCGTGACATAGTCACGAAAACGTAATCTATTGATTCGTGTTTA
Organism: Labeo calbasu; assembly: GCA_019740295.1. Lineage (NCBI taxonomy): Eukaryota > Metazoa > Chordata > Actinopteri > Cypriniformes > Cyprinidae > Labeo > Labeo calbasu. The sequence continues at coordinate 12,154 of JAHKKF010511682.1, forward strand.
CAGACACCCTTTGCCCTTTTTTTCGTGTCACTCAGCAATATTTTCAAGATAATGTATTTCAATAAGGAGTAATTTTCGTGCCTGCACCACGTTTTTCTTTCTGCTACTGCAACACATTCGGTGATTAATCAGCAACCATACAACGTTATTATTTACATTTTATTTACACAATTTAGACGTGTTTGAGCACCTAACCCAACCCCACCCCTAAACCTACACATTTGTATGTTATATAAAACAAAAAATATAACAGGCACACAAAACAACAAACGCTGTTTATTTAACAGTAAGAAAAATAAATACCAAGTGTTCCGTGGTAAACTGATTGATTGTGTGAAGAACGTATGCGAAAACAATCACCAAACCACTGTATTGTAACACTGACCATTTCTTGAATTTTAGCTGTTAGACGTACTCTCAACTTAAAATATCTTTGTACTTGATATACATGACGCTTTGAAAAATAATTTGTCAAAAGACTTTCAATGCTTTGCATGCAATTCTTTTACTCTTGGTAACTCACTCAAGACATTGACAAGGACCTACTGATATGTGTGGTTGAGCACAAAGTGGAGTTCCATAGCACTCAGGGTGGTGGTTCCATCAGAAGGGATGAGGTGCTTGTCTGACCACATAGAATAAGGTGATTGTGCCCTTGATCCTTCTCAATACCAGTAGGTATGGCTGGTGGTCCTCCCTCTGGCTGACATGGCTCCAGGACTGTAAACATCAAAAACAAAAAACTGATTAAACAAAGAAAAGAGAGGGGGAAAAGATAATTACTTTGTGCTTTGATTAACGCATAAAACCTGGTGCTAGTAACTTTTGATGATGAAATGTGCTTTAAAGGGTTAGTTCACCCAAAATGAAAATTCTGATATTTACTGACCCTCACGTTGTTCCACATTCAAAAGTCTTTGTTTATCTTTGAAACACAAGTGAATATACTTTAATGAAAACAGAGATTTTTGTCCATGCATTGAGTCACAGCTACCACTTTAATGCTTAAAAAGTTTTCAAAGAGATACACTAAATTGCATGAATTACATGACAACAGTTTAGTCAATTTTTTTTGATGAGACAGTCACCTTATATATTAATGAACCTCACTGGTTCTCACACTTGAGCTTCCGTTTACCATATCTGATGTTTCAGTTGATAAATGTTTGTGTGAATAAAAAGCCTAAATTAAATTTGTCGATCATACAAAGCGATCAAGTCTCTTTAGAAAATATAGAATAAACCACTCAATTCATATGGATTAGTTTTATGATCTCTTTATGAACTTTCTGAAGCATCATAATGCTATTGCCAATGAAGGGACAGAAATCTGATTTCATTAAAATAATTACATGTGTTTTGAAGACAAACAAAAGTTAAGTGTTAGGAATGACATGAGGATGAGTACATGACTACTTTGATTTCAGTAAATTAGCCCTTTAATCAAAACAAAAAAAACAAACTTTGCAACAGTATTGTGAGTTTTACCTTATGGAAGTGCACAAGCCTGTCTCATCCTAATATTCTTCCTCATCACTTAACTGTTTTTCAAGGAACGCACAATCGGTAAGCTGTTCCACAAACTTCTTCACTCACTGATACTGAATTTTCACCAACACGACGACAGCAGTTTGTCAGGATGTGAGATGTACACAAATGTGAGATGTACACAGATCGAATCTTTCACCTCCCGATATGCTCTCACACAAATCGGGGCCGCCCCGATCATATCAAACATGTTTGATATTCAAAACATGATCGGGATGATCACGGCTATGATTACGTCAGTACTTTCAAAAAGCACGGCCAATGCGCCACCGCAAAACAGCTGCTGTACGGTCCATTGGATAGTGGAGATGGAGGATGGTAGTAACACTGTCTGTATAATATGTTGAAAACGTACAACCGCATGAACCAAGGAAAACAATGCTCCATGCGGCCCGAGTCCGACCCGAGCCCATCTTTTTTCCCCTTGTCTTAAAACGTCTTAAAATAGTTCAGTTTTGTATGTAATGGCAAAGTGATTATATTTCGTTTCGTTTTTTTTTATTAAGTTAATTTAGAAAAACGATATATATATATATATATATATATATATATATATATATATATTTTTTTTTTTTTTTTTTTTTTTTTTAAATTAAGGACCAAGCGGTCAGCTGCAGACAGTGAGTTCATATGTTTAATCAGTTTGCCTTCTCAAATCACAACCTGCCTAAAGTAAAATCTATAGATATAAAACAGTTAAAGCATATAACAGTTAATTAACATTTAACATTGAAATGGCAATCTGTTGCGTAAGATCACGTGAGGCGCTCCCTTCGTCATGATAATCTTACTAATATCGTGTGATGTGCCACAATTTTCAAATCTTGTAGTGTGTGCATGTTTAAGATTTCAGGGAAGATAATCTGCAACGATTCTCCTTATATGTGCGCTGCAACCAGATTTCATAATCGGTTAGGATTTAAAAAATCCTGTAGTGTGAAGCCGGCTTTAGGTAAGCATCTGGTCGTATTGCAGTTTTCTTAACATAGTATAACTGATGTTAGTTGGCTTATATTCCCAAACCATTCATTCAGTGCTAAAAACAAAGACACATTTCTCAAAAAGTTTAACAATAAGTAAGTTAAACAT
>JAHKKF010511683.1:0-33928 GCA_019740295.1 Labeo calbasu
ATATAAAAAGATACACATACAGTATATATTTTTAAAACATTTACATGTATTTACATGTATATATTTATATTCATATAATTAGGGCTGTCAGTTTAACACGTTTTGTCCCGATCTAATCACAAGCTTAAATGTGATTTTATACAACAGTTTAGTAAATAAGAAGTTGATATTGTATTATATTTTAAACGCTATATTATGTGTTTTTGCTCAATTTTACAGAGAACATATTATCTTTGAAGCCATAGCAGAATTGTTGCATGTCTCCGACTAACACAGCAGTGTTTAGTTTCTCAGTGAATCTGCGTTTTGAACGAATCGTGTGAATCAATGATTCAAAGGCCCATTCATAAAGAGAGCCATTTACTTTATTCCTGAAATAATCGAATCGAAAAAGTGACTCAAAGACATTTACCGCCACCTGCTGGCAGATTTAGTTTCTTATTTAGAGTATCATTTTATTTTTAAAAATAAATAAATAATATTAACAATAATTATAATAATAAAAAGGGATAGTTTACCCAAAATAATTTAAATTTCGTCATCATTTACTCACCCTCATGACTTTTCAAACCTTTCTTTTGTGGAACATGAAAGCATTTTAAAGACTGTTGGTAACAGCTGTTTTGCTTACCATGACTTTCATTTTATGAACGAAAAAAACTGAGATGTTTCATAGTTTAGATTAGGCAGTTGCAGCCTAAATGTTTATGTGTTATAAATTTTACGTTGAATCGAATAAAATATTTCTTTCTAATGTCTAGTTGATATTTTTTCATTTAACACAAAAATAGCTTTAAATAATCTTTTGTGGGTATTTTCTCAGTCAAATTTATTTTGCGATTAATTTGATTAATTAATCAACACATCATGTAATTAATTAGATTAAAATTTTTGATCGACTGACAGCCCTAATATAAATATATTTAATATATAAACATAACATTTTTCTTAAACGCATAAATGCATGTGTGTTTTTATATATACATAATAAATATATGTGTGTGTACTTTGCATATTAGGTACACAAAACTTTTATTTTGGACGCGATTAATCGTCATTAATCATTAATCGTTGCCCAGCACTAATTGCGTTAATTACAAACTTTGAAAATGACATTTACACATATATTAAAATATACATTAAAACTCACTGTTATGCATGTATTGCCTACTTATTCATCTGTAGGTATATTAGTTTAAAGCCCTGCAGATGATTATATAAACTGACTGTGATGAGTAAAACTTTGACATTTAGAGCTAATTTGCAAAAATACCAAACACAAACTAATAACTCCTTTTAATTCTGAAAAATAAACAACGGTTAATAAATGATTGTGGCAGGAGAGGGGCCAGATTGTTGTGGATTAGTGAACCAAATGAAGTGGCATTATGGGAAATATTAAAACAACACAAAGGACCGGTATAGGCAGAACTCCCTTATGCTCTGCTAATATCCTTATTACCATAGCAACACCATGGAGTCTGGGCTTTAAGTTATTTGCCCTTTTGTCATATTTTGTTTTGTTCCATTTCTTTTTTTTTATTTAAATAAAGTTGCTGACTCTGACTCTTTTTACAAAGCTCCAATAAGTCTTAGCACAAGAATCTAGACAGTTCAAGAAAGTTTATCACAAACAAATTCCACTCATTCTTTTTATTAAGCATCTCAATGGAACATTTTACAATGCCTTATTTTACAAGGAAAACAAAAGCAAATATATCCCCAATGTGAACATCTGGTCACGAATCTTTCATAAAAATCAGCTCATATCAAAGCAGGAGTTTGAGAGCTTGACAAGCAAATAAATAGTGCTATAAAATTAGTGTCATATATGTGCTTATGATAACAATTAGTGAGTACAGAAAGAGAACTGTTTTTTTTTTTTTTTTTTGGATTGTGCCTAGTCAAACTTAAAAACCTTATTTTCTCTCAAAAATCACTAAGCATTTACCATTAAAGGGATAGTTCATCCAAAAATGAAAAATCTACCATTAATTCACCCTCATGTTGTTCCAAATCCATAAGACTTTTGTTCATCTTCAGAACACAAATTAAGTTATTTTTGATGAAATCCGAGAGCTTTTCGACCCTGCATAGATAGAAATGCAACTGAAACGTTCAAACGCCCAGAAAGGTAGTAAGGACATCATTAAAATAGTCCATGTGACATCAGTGGTTCAACTGTAATGTTATGAATCTAAGAGAATACTTTCGTGTGCAAAGAAAACAAAAATAGTGGCTTTATTCAACAATTCCTCTCTTGTGTGTCAGTCTTTAATGCACATTTATAACATTACCATGACATACTGTCTATGCAGGGTCAGAAAGCTCTTGGATTTCATCAAAAATATCTTAATTTGTGTTCTGAAGATGAACGAAGGTCTTACGGGTTAATAACAACGTGAGGGTGAGTAATTAATGACTTTTTGAATTTTCCTTTTGGCATTATGTTTACACATACTTTTCTGTCACCAGAGCAGTATATTTTCTGCTTATTACCAAAAAAAGCCATAAAAAGCCAAAGGCAGCTTAGGACATAAACTGACTGCTAAGACAAAGCCACAGGCAATGACCTCAACACATCATCTGTTCAGCAGAAAAAAAATGCAGCCTGCACTGCATCTACCACATGAGTCAAGGTCCAGAGAGTTGGCAGGGCAGATCATTAGTTTCCCCCCACACCGCAGTTATCACCTCATTGAAGGGCTGAAGAAGAGAATCACAAGAATAAAAACAGAAACCTCCAGGGAACAACACCACAGTCTTCTCATTAACAACTGAACATCATACTTGCTAAATGGTCAGTATTGCACTTAAAATCTCTATAGATGATACCCAGCACCTTAAAGAAGTTCACTTACAGAACAAAAATTTACAGATAACGCACTCACCCCCTTGTCATCCAAGATGTTCATGTCTCTCTTTCTTCAGTTGTAAAGAAATTATGTTTTTTGAGGAAAACATGGATTTTTCTCCATATACTGGACTTCAATGGTGTCCCCGATTTTGAACGTGCAAAATGCAGTTTCAAAGGGCTCTAAACGATCCTAGCCGAGAAAGAAGGGTCTAATCTAGTGTGTTAGATCACTGTCTCCATGCCTAGACAATTAAGATCCAGCCCCGGACATCAGATCCCGTCAGAAAATATCGGTTTGTCCGGTAACAGAACAACTTGTCAGCAGAGTAGTCTAATACCCAAAGGAGCAGAGTTTAATGAATAGTCTTAGTTGCGTATGTCTCAATGCTCAGACTTCGTCTGAAGAACACAAATCCAACAAGTATTGTTATACTAAACTGATTCACAACAACATCTCATAAACCTTGAGTTTCTATAAACATTTCCTTGTATCTCTTATTCATGAAGACAAACAGCCCTTGAAACCACACAGTCATAAGACTAAACAACAAATGGAAAAATATATAAAAAACAACTATAATATAATATAAATGACTAATCAAATAATGAATCAATAAAATAAATATATAAATGGCTATAACAATTATTATAAATGATTATATGATAAAATGGAATAATAAAATAATTAAATGATTAAAAATTATAAATGAATAAATGAATGAAGAATAAATGAAGAAAAAGAAAGCAAAACACAACACAATGTATGGTTGCCCTCAAGGCAAAACACACACAGAAGGATCGTCAGATCCTTCAAGTGAAACAATTGTTTTTGTTTTTTTTATTACAATTTATATACTTTTTAACCTCAAATGCTTGTCTAGTCTCGTCTGCCTGAACTCTGTTTTTTGCGGTTCATGACAGTTAGGTAATGTCAAAAAACTCCCATCTCATTTTCTCCTCCAACTTTAAAATCATCCTACATCGCTGCAGAAGTACCAACCCAGTGTTTACAAATTGAACATGCAAAGAAGATCAAACACCCTTAACAAAAAAGGTAAAACAACGATATAGGACGATTTTGAAGTTGGAGGAGAAAATGAGATGGGAGTTTTTCAACATACCCTGTCATAAACAAATAAAGGACTTCAGGCAGATGAGACAAGACAAGCGTTTGAGGTTAAAAAGTATATAAATTGTAATTTTTTTTAGAAAATAACTGATCGTTTTGCTAGATAAGACCTTCTTCCTTGGCTGGGATCATTTAGAGCCCGTTTGGGGGCACCATTGAAGTCCAGTGTATGGAGAAAAATCCTGAAATGTTTTCCGCAAAAAACAATTTCTTTACGACTGAAGAAAGAAAGACATGAAAATATTAGATGACAATGGGGGCGAGTACATTATCTGTAAATTTTTTTTCTTCTGGAAGTGAACAAGTGAACTACTCCTTTAATACCACAGCCAAATAAGTAGCATGAAATTAACATAAGTAAGTTTCAATAATTCAAGCTGTGAAAAATAAAACTTGTGTTTTGTAATTGTGGAATAATTGCATACACTGGCTTCCTGGGAAAAATATTTTTAAAAACAATATATTTTTAATGTATTGTATTAAAATAATATTACTGCATTTATTTATTTGACTGAGTTTGAACAATTTCAAAAATTGCATTTTATATTTACTTCTTTTGCATGAAATGCACAACTTAGACAGCAGGAAATTTTATATGTTTAAAAAAATATCCAAGGCATAGAGAGCCTCAAAGCCTCATCTCGGAGTTGGTTCACCCAATGCTTATAACAAAAGCACAGTTTATGCTAGTTGTACTCATTTAAAAGAGAATGATAGAAAATGTGAAAAATGGCACTACAAATGTTACCTACAGGGAGCATGCCCAAATCAACAAAGGAAACATCTCTATGAATCACAGCCCAGCAGCCATTACCTGACACCTGTGTCTCTATGGAGTACATTCACTCTGGTCTCTGCTACATTTGTCATGGCAACAACAGTAGCCTCCACTGCCAGCAAATCATACTTAGATTTGACTTAATAAAGAGAATTTGCTTATTTTTCATAGCATAGTCTATCCTGAGTTTTTCCCCCCTCAAAGCCATCAGTACAAGTATCGTTTCACAAAAAGAAAATAAAAAACCTGACACTTTTAAGACCATTATATGACAAACCTAAGCCCCTAAACTCAGTTGTAGTGCATTTTAAAACTGTATGTCATTTATAGAGAAAACAGTCAAGATGAAATTATGTCTGAATCAATCAAACAGTGAAGCAGATATACAAAGCTTTCAGCCAGAAGCCAAAAGTCAATGTGAGAGCTGTTTAGCTCACAAATAGTGATTAGTTAAGGCCATCGTTAAGATTTTATGGCAATGCTAAAAATACAGCAGATGTGCGTTAGCTCCCAAAGCAAAAACCAATGATGGTAAGACTTGTCATAATGGTAATATGTGCTGAAGAGGGGAGACACCTCAACTAATTTGCTTTGAACCATGGGGATTTCAAGCTCGCTTTGCAAGCTAATGATTTTAAAAAGGCTCAATTAGTGAAACCTGACAGCCAGGGCAGGTATCATTTGTCACAATGGTAGAAGGAGACTTTTTGAGGTTAGACAATTCAAAAGTTATTTTGAAAACGTCACTTTCTTGTCCAGACAAGGGTGTAATTTTAACTCCCATACTAATCAAGTTTTTTTTTACTAGACTTATAGCCTGGACATTTGCATTTTCATATAAATTATTGTGTTGGATATTATAGGGAACATCAATTGTCAAAGTAACCATAAATTAGACCAACCTGAACATGAGTGTATGAATGTCAACAGAATATGACAGTTTAGTTGACAATATGCACAGGCCTTTATCGGAAACTTTCAATTAGTGTCACTCGGTCACAATCCATGAATGAATTGAAAAACTGAGACTGTTTTTGAGGAAAACATCCCGGGATTTTTCTCCATATAATGAACTTCATTGGTGGCCAATGGGTTGACGGTCCAAATTGTAGTTTCAATGCAGCTTCAAAAATAATGGTCTTATCTAGCGAAACAATCGGTCATTTTCTTTTGTTTATATTAGGGCTGTCAAATGATTCATCACGATTAATTGCATACAAAATAAAAGTTTGAGTTTGCATAATATATGTGTGTGTACTGTGCGTAATTATTATTTATATATAAATACACACAAATTAATGTATATACTTAAGTGAAATTTGTTATTTATGTACAAAATATTTGTATTTATATATAATATAAATTATATAAAAGTTATAATAAATACATATGCTTGTAAATATTTCTTAAATATATACATGAATGTGTTTGTATTTATATATACATAATTACACACAGTACACACACATATATTAGGCAAACTCAAACTTTTATTTTGTATGCGATTAAGCATTAAATCGCTTGACAGCCCTAATTTATATATTTTTTAACCACAAATGCTCATCTTTCACTAATTCAACCTTACGCATTTCTTAATCAGAATTACCAACCCAGTGTTTACAAAGCGAACATGCAAAAAAAAAAAAAAAAAAAAGTCAAACGCCCTTTACAAAAAAGGTAAAACAACAAACTACAAACCATGCATGACTTTTCCAATGTGATTACGTAAAACGTCAACATGCGTATGCACATTGCAAAGCTAGTGCGAGACGAGCATTTGTGGTTAAAAAAAAAAAAAAGTATATCAATTTTTATTCTTTTAAGAAATGAATAATCGTTTCACTAGGTAAGACCCTTATTCCTTGGCTGGCATCGTGTAGAGCCCATTGAAACTGCACTGCAACTGCAATTTGGACCTTCAACTCGTTGGCCACCATTTAAGTCCATTATATGGAGAAAATTCCTTGAATGTTTTCCTCAAAAAACGTAATTTCTTTGTGACTGAAGAAAGAAATGAACATCTTGGATGACATAGGGGTGAGTAAATTATCAGGAAATTTTAATTCTGGAAGTGTACTTCTCCTTTAATGACTAGCAAGCAATGAGGAATATCCTTTGTGCTGGTTCTCTCACTTCTTTTAGTTTTCGGTTGAGCAGGGACTGCACAAACATCTGCTGCAGCCAGGCAGGTCACAGAACCCAAGGCATGTTGCTTTGTTCTCAGTGGCAGTGTTAAAAACAGCATTTGTGACAGCTCAGATTAAGTTGGAGCCAAGGATGTTCAAACAGAGACTGATAATGAAAGTAACCTCCAGACCGCTGACTCTGTGAACCCCTGCTGTAACATGGCCACTATCTCCACTTGCCAAGCAGGCTTCCATGCTCGGCGGCGCTTCAGGGGAGGCCCGCTCCTCTGACACAGCAAAGTGAACTGGATACGAGTCTGAGAAAATCGGATGACTCTGTCGTACCCAAAATAGAACAAATGTCAGATGGAGTCAGAGTATTTTGGAAAAAACTTAATTTGCGTGTCAGTTTATCAGCTATATGAACTGCTGACTATAGCTGACACAACTAGTAGCCAGGTTTGCACAGCCAAACGAAACATGGCAAAGATGCAGCAGACCTGGAAGCAACGTGAATCCACAGAGACAAAGGAGGAGAGCACCATCCAGTCATTTTTCAGTGGACTCGTTATGATGGCAGCCAACGTTGGGGAGAGAGCAGGGTCAGAGCATTGTGGAGTGAGAGCCAGACCCTTTCCAAGGTCAGTCTTGTTCAATACATCACACCACCTCACCCTGTGGCCTCCGCAAGCCGACACACCATGGCCACATACACGCATCATAGAAACGTTTCTTGCCAAAACAAATCACCCAGAGGGTACCCCAACCAGATCATTCCTCTCAGCTCAGGGACTTTGTGCGATCTTCTTTCAGTTATGCAAACAGGGAAGAAAGGCAAACAAAATACTGTAAATAATCATGTGTGTTCTCAAGTTGCCATTTTAACTTATTCAAAAAATGTGCAAATACTATTTGCAAATAAAGCACCATCCCATGTGTTCAGAAGAACAAATTTGTCACTTCCGAAGAAACTGCACAATTGACACTGTGGTTCATTTATTAAATGCAATGAATTACAGTTCTGGTTTAGTGCAAGCAGACAAAACGCAATGAAATTGACAAAGTGGACAGTGTTTGCTAGTGATCGGCAACAAATGTGTGGAAGCGACAGAATGTCAGACATTTCTAGGAGGTCATAGCAGCCAATCATTTTGATGACAGGCTTTAGCTCTGGCATTTCAGAATGGCCAGATCAATGTTTTTTTGTTGTTGTTGTTGTTATTTTTTTTTTTTTTTTGTATGAATGACATGCCGAGACAAACTCACACGACTTGCTACTACAGTCTAAAAAATGCTGGGTTAAAAAAACAACCATTTCTGGGTTATTTGATAACTAAACACTGGGTAAATATTGGACATGGGTTATTTTAACCCAGCTTTTTGGGTTTTATACATTAACCCATTTGCTGGGTTGTTTTTAACATAGTGCTGGGTCAGTCAACCTATTGAAGGTTTTCATTTAAACCAATAAAAATGCACATAAAATACGCTACTCAAAAACTTTCAGTAAATGTTTTAGGATATGACAGGAATCTGTGGGAAGAAAACTGCTATCAGCAGGCTGTTCCAGTTCATTAAATGACTTATATTTATGACTTATCTTATATTCATCTTTGAAAAGCTACATCAAAAACAGCTTTACCTCAAGCCATCTTGTCTGTCAGACATTCAGTTTTCAACCTGTGAAATGCATAGCGCGACTACTGCGTCGATAGTCTGCACTGCGTGTAGTCGGTGAAGTGTACAGAAACTTTGCTACACGACAGACAGCAAAGTCGCGTTGTGTTTCAGCCCTGGTCGCACATTCGTTTGGCGAAAGGTTAAACTTCCGGGGTGCGACTACAGATGTTTTTTTTTCTATTTGTACAGTAATAATTTGATACACTAAAAAATACTAGGTTAGAAACAACCCAACTTGGGTTATTTGGCAACCCAACGCTGGGTAAATATTGACAGAACACATGCTGGATTATTTTGACCCAGCTGGTTGGGTTAAATGTGTTTACCCAACACATTTGGGTTGTTTTAATTAAGTCAATTATTGTTTAAAAATTGTTATATTGCTGGCTTAAAATGGGCTGGAAATTAAAAATCACAGAATTATAGAGGCAACAGCAATAATCAAAAGATGAACATTTATTAAGCAAGAACATCCATGGACAGAAATATAAGACAAATTGAATTTATTTGGGTGAATACAGCATAGTTTAGCTCATTTAACAAGCATTTCTTAAATAAAAAAATGTAACATTTAAAAGCAGCATTTTAACTCAAGTGTATTCAGCCGTTCTCTGTAATCACTTTTTACCAAAATAGTGCTAATTCTCGTGCCGGGGTGTCTGCAAAATCGGAGCTGGTGATGGGCTGCTGTTCGCCTGAGAAACTATGAACCTCAGACTGCCACCTCACGTTTCACTTCTAGCTGAAAGATGCCATGACTGACTCCATAACCTCCCCATATTTTAACATCAAATTAAATTAAATTCAGTATTATAACAAATAAAATCATTTTATGTCAAACAGCGTTTCCATCAAGTGAAACGACGGCTGCTGACGCAACTGACTGACATCTCATCCTTGTATATACTGTTGTGCAAATAATATGCGTAAATAACAATTTACAGCACAGTAAAGACTTTATAAATGAAATAAAATGTGTACAAACCTTTATTTCGCTGAAGAACTGCACCAAATCTGTGGTGCTGTGAACCACTCTCTCCTGCAGAGAAATCAAAAAGTCCATGCTCTGACTGCAGCTCAGCAGCTAAGTTGTTTTGTTGGAGACGGGCTCAACCCAGCGGTTGGGTAGAAAAAAAAAGAACCCAATATTTAATAACCCATTAAATGAACCAGCAGCTTAGTTATAGAAAAAACGACCCAGCATCTAGGTTAAAAAAAAAAAAAAAAACAGCATTTTTTTTAAAAAGTGTAGGAATACAATATAACATTTAATTAATACAATAAACCTTAATTTCGTTCAGGAGGTTTTCGTCAGTCAAGTTTTCTTTCAGTACAGAACACAAAATGACCATTGACAAATGTAACTAGTTTTAACCTGTTTGGCACAGACTTCCCAACAAAGGGTTACACTGACCCAGCGCTGGGTAGGAATGTGTACGGACCATGAAAATGACCCAGCAGCCCATAATAAATCATAAAAATTACATATATTATATATCATAATAAATCATAAAAAATACAAAAAATAACTCAGAAAAACTACCCAACACCTGGGTAAAAATATAAAAAAAATAACCCAACTAAGGTGACCCAGCAGGCTGAACCCAGCATTTGGGTTAAAAAATACCCAGCCTTTTTTTTTTTAACTGTAGGAATACAATGTAACATAAACCTTAATTTCATTCAGGAGGTTTTCGTCAGTCAAGTTTTCTTTCAGTACAGTACAGTATACACACACACACACACACACACATACATATATATAATAAATCATAAAAAATAACCTGGGTAAAAATATTAAAAAAAAAAAATAACCCAACTAAGGTGACCCAACAGACTGAATCCAGCATTTAGGTAAAAAATAATAATAATAAAATAACTAAAGAAATAAATAAAACAACCCAACAAATCCCAGCATTTGGGCTAAGAAAAAAAAACAAAAACATTTTTTTAGAGTGTAGATTTTTTTTTCCATCATAGTTTATGCATAAAAAGCATAAAATATATTATTTATATATTTTTTTTTAAATAAGCATAAAATCAAAAGTATAAATACTAGAAGTATAAAAAGGTATACAAAAAGTTAACCTAGGTAATTATTATTAATCTAGGTAAGTGTAAATTACACTATTGTTCATTATCAGGCTTGCTCAACTTAATTTGAAGTGTTAAAAACGCATTAGTATAGGTAGAAATTAATATAAACCTAGATTAATAAATGCTATAAAAATATTGTATTTCACAAAACTTAATTCTTTAACTTAGGTTAACAATTTTAAGCTTACATTAAAGTGTTGTTATTCATATTTTGGAAATTAAAATTCCTTCCAGCAATTTCTAATATACAACATCACAAAACTTTGCATACAAATATGTGGATGGAAAGCTGGCTATGAATGGATGCCTAACTAAGTGTTGAACACAGAGTGATTTATAGAGCCAATCTAAAAAAAAGAAAACAAGGGAAGAGCTAAAATGACCAATGCACATCTCTGAGGGATACTGCATTCTCTTCCAGACCGATCCGTTGTTTTTCTTCCTGAAGGAAACTTTTGCACTATAAATTTATCTGCTGATCTGAGTCGACCTACTTTTTTTCCAGATTACATTCTAAAAGAAGATTTTCCTTTTATATAACCCTACAACGCATACAAGTATTTAATATTTTCTTTTCCCCATCTCCATGTGTGTGTGTATATCTAATTTAAGGCCTCTGTGTTTGTCTTTAATCACGATGATAATAATAATACAGTATAACAACGCCCCCAACAACGGTGCCAACCAGGTGTTCAGCAAAAGTGATTAATGTTTTCTATAAGGTCACAACCAAAGCTAGTTTCAGCTGTGGCACCTTTTTCCAGGAAAATGTCTTACTGAAGCAACCCCAGCTTCCCGGCATCCACCTCAGCAGTTCACGAGCCTCCACTCTTCAGATTTCCAGCTGAAACCCAATGTGGAGTCAGTTTCCTCAGAGACCTCTAACAGCTTTTTGCATTAGGACAGAGGGGTAACCACAAATGCCACAAACTGTCACTGACACCATTATGAAACTCAGCCCCTTACGCATGAAGTAATACACACATTCAGCTAGCGCACACACGCACATCCGACACACACCCTCCCCAAACCCGGGCCATTTATTATTAATACAAGAAATCATTAAAGAATCCTAATTGGTGATGTGCTCGCGGAGTCTCCGAGGTGTGCGGGGCTCTGTCACAACTGATCTCCAGCCTTCCAGTCTTTTGATAAGACGGCAGAACACCCTGCTTTCATGTGCTCCTCCTGTTGACTGCAAAAGGTGTAATTTAAATCTTCCTTTCCTTCTCCTCCCCATCCCAGGCTGATTAGCGCAAACCCGCTCCCAGACTGGCAGATGCTAATTCAGGAGCCCTTGTCTGGGGAACGTTGCCATTAGCGGCAGGTAGCACGCCGACGCGAGATACGAAAACCTCCAGACGACTCGACACGGCTGTCAATCATAGAACTGAAGTCAGTAGTTCAGCATGGCTAATGATACCTCACCAAAGCGTCGGAGAAAAGAAAACGGGAGTCGTGAGGTAAAACTACAGGAAAGATGAAGAACGATGAGAAAGAGTAATCAGACGAGCGCTAATAACAGGGCGACCAGCGGTACAACTGGCTCTCTGGACTCCTAATGACAGTTGGTGCCCGGAGCAAGAGACCAGGGTGCTTTAAGACAACCTCCGTTGTCTAATCTCTCTCTCATTATGTCAAAAACTTCCTGTCTGCTTCAAAAACTCACAGTAATGGTTTAAAATAACATCTGTGACGTCTGTCCCAACAGCCCCCACCTGCAAAATATAGGCTAACAAATGCGTTTGACTGTACAAAATCAGCAGTGACCATACCGTCGCCTTGTCAGGCAACACAGGCATGCTGAGATTTCAAAGAGCTTATCATTATCCTGGAATCTTAGCAATGTCTAGTTTGACAAAAGCAATCATGGTGACAGCCCATAGCGGTGTCTGACAGCGCTCTGCGCAAACCCAAAGTGTGACTGAACCGGTCGGACACTGATTATGCAGGCGTAGCACTGCTGCCAGCACCTGTCAAACCAGCTGTCTGCTGTCCAGAGGTAAATAAGAGCCTCTAGTCATTTAAACCACTATTAAAAAGATTACATTAAGCTCCACTTCCAGCCAAGGGCATCATGAACCTATTTTTTATTAGTAATTTTTTTTTTTTTTTCGAGGTGTCCCTCTGTTTGAATCAGCTTGACTCTTCTGCTTTCAGCCATTCACACACTTGAATGCTAGTTGACCTGCTTGCGACTGCGCTAATTCAAAGCCAGTTCATTACATCCGAGTCTCATCATCGTCTTCTGCCGCTGGTCTCCCTCTGGTAAAAGCTATTTAAATTAGTCCCATTGGTCACTTGTTAAAAATGAGGTTCCCGAAGCCCAGTTGTACATGATTGATGGCAGACAAAAGTAGCATATCGTAGCTGGTGTACGCAGTGGACGTAGTGGTGCGGAAACTACCTTGAAACCGTAAAGCTATAATGTGAAGTTAATCTACAGTCAGACTACTGTACACGTTTAAAAACGCAATTAGCTACTCTATAGCAAATACTAATGAAAAATAGCTAACTACCTTGAAACTACTTAAAGGCTTAGTTCACCCAAAAATGAAAATTCTGTCATTAATTATTCGCCCTCATGTCGTTTCAAACCCGTAAGACCTTTGTTTTATCTGAACACAAATTAAGATATTGTTAAAATAGTCCATATGACATCAATGGTTCAACCTTAAATTTACAAAGCTACGAAAATACACATGCATCATAGTCCTCTCACGAACATACAGCAGAGACTGACATGGAACAGAAGAAATTGAAGGTACAAATACAAGTGTTTTTGAATGAATAAACAATCAAAATTAGGGTGATAATATCAAATTTGAACTGATAAATTTACACTGAAACCACAAATCACTTAAAAATAAATAGGGCTGCATGATTTGGGGGGAAACTAAGTGCAATTTTCTCTGTGGCTGATTTAATTTGCAATTGTGACAATGATTTAAAATTTCATATATATATATATATATATATATTTATTAAATCAAATTAAATTAAATAAAACAATTTTTAAAAAATCCAGGGACCTCATTTAAATCAACAATGTGTAGAAAATGTTCTATATTTTGTCCTTACATTTACACACATTCCTATGTATATGTACAAGTTGTTAAATCTCACACTTTGCGTGAAACTGTTCTTACACACACATCTGTGCGTACACACTGTTGTCACTTGTGCTTGCTACAAGAGGATAAAGTGTCTCTTTCACTCGTTCCGTCATGCTGTTCATGCGTGTTGGACTTATTTACATCAGAGTGTGCAAACTAAAAAAAAAATAACAGTGTATTATATAATTTTATATTTTCACACAGACAATAGCCATTTCTCAATATGCATTCTTGTCTGTTCTTGTAGACTTGAAACGTCATCAGTCATTGCACAAAAACCTGCATAATTTACCAAATATTACTCTTATTGTGTTATGAAATGTAGTTTTAAGGTTTTCAGGTGAGTATGTACTTGTTTAAAATTTAAATACGCGGTTTATTTATAAAGATGGCACCTATTTGAAAATTTGCTGTGCCAATTTCGGAGATGTGAGCTCCAGGCGATCACCAGGCACTCAGTGCTCAAGTATCCCGCTTAGAGCATCCTTAGCTCGGCTAGTCCTTCTGACATTTGCCACTGGCTCTGATGTCTCTGTAGTGATTAAACATGAGATACAATTTGTTTTGGGTATATCTAATAGGCAATCATTGGTCTCATGACTTTATTATTTGTTCCTGGTCATATTGTTTTGGCTGAGCACAAAGTTATGTTTAACTTAATATATTTATTTTGAACTTTACCGAAGTACAGCGCTGATTTTGTAGCATAAATGATTTTTAAAAATAACTGAATTGTTTCCTTTTGTCTAGATTTCCACTTATATAAGCTTCTTACTTTTTATTTATACTTTTATAATAGCTAATATTGATTATAACTGACATTTAACAAAAAGAGGCACATGTCATGTGTGCTTATGTCAGTATTGAGAAACAGCAGTTGTCTAGCATCGTCAATTGCTACTTTCCGGCATAGACTCTGCATATCAAGTAAGGGGCCATTCACACGCGTTTCTCCATTCCAATACGCTACTTTTCCAATGTTTTTATATTTAAACACGCGCTTGATGGACGTGCACTGCTTTGGGGCGTGTGAAATTTAGGGCAGAGCACGCCTCTAAAAAAAATATTTACACCATGTTTGCATTTCATCTTCTTCTTTTAATGGCGGTTCGCAAACTAAACACTTTATTGGTGCCATCTAGGGCACCATAGCATATAATGAAAGCACGCAAAGTGCATTTACTTTTGCATGTCTTTTTCAATGATGTGAATTCTACTGAGTAATCCACCAGATCCGCAAACACTCGGAAACATACATCAAAATCTTGCCTTGCCTACTTTTCACAGCGATTGGTTTTCGCCTGAAATTTTTCGTGATTTGCATAAAGTTGACGAATGCAAAGTTGAGGAATGCCCAACCTTTTTGACACTCTCAGCCGCTCTCAGCACTTTCTCCGCACCGCTTTCAATCCCATAATGCACCGCAAGAGTGTTTAAGCTCAACTTCCATAGGAATTAAACTGAAAACGCACGCTTTGCCGCGCTCGCTACGTGCCAGTGGAAACGCACCATTACGCTCACGTCTTGCGTCTTTTGCAGTGCCTCTCACATGAGCGCCACATTTTTAAGACAACGTGTCAAGTTAAAAGAATTTAAACTCTTACACGCCGCACCGCTCATCAATGTCAGTTCCAAAGCAGCGGACCAATCAGAAGAACTCAGAGGCGGGGCAAGCGTTGCGAGCTTCTGTTTACAGAAGCAAGTTGGAATGACAACTGTTTTATTTGACGGCAACATGGCGGAGGAGGGGCTCATAGTGGCTGTGTTCAGATACCCTGAATTATATAACCTTTCTTCAAACAATTATCACAATTTGTTCCTTAAAAAATACCCAGACATACCTCCGTCACTGAATATTGTCGTTATTGCATCACGTCTCAAAAGTGCATCTCAAGACTCTCGCGTTCTACACTGCGCTTTTTTAAAACCATTTCCGAGCGCTGCGTCTCACGTCTTTGCAGGGGCCATTCACATAGAACGTGTCTTTGCGTCTTTGCTCGCAAACGCTTGCCCCGCCTCCAAGTTCATCTGATTGGTCCACTGCTTTGAAACTGACATTGATGAGTGGCACTGCGTGTAAAAGTTTAAATTCTTTTAACTTGATGTTGTCTCAAAAACACAGCACTTATGTATACACTGTAAAAAATTACCGTGAATTTAACGGTAAAAATACTGTAAAAATGCTACAGTATAAACCTGTTAAATGGATAACGGTAAAACCGTAAAATTCCCTGTGTTACATTTTTTTTTAAATTTGACGTTTTTTTTGTTGAAATAACCCTTTCTTCTTAGATTTTTCTTAGCTGTTTTGTCCATTAGGGTTGTATGTTACATCTAATGTTGTTAAATTAATGTTTATGCATTATTTCAGTTTCATGTGTGTTACCATGATGGTGTTTAGTGTTTGCGTGAATGACACTGTGCACCTTCTATATGTTAATATTTAAAAGCTGTTTGTAATGCGCTTTGGTTCATCATTTGACTTTCTCATCGCCATCTGCTTTTGGTGGTTATCAGTGTATTACAAAGATACATAATAGATCTCAGTACTTCAATAGGTTGGTACATTAACATTATATCAGTTAATAAAAATTACGGTATTTACCTGTAAATTTAAACAACTCAAAACATAAAATGTTGCTACCGTATTTTTTACGGTAAAAGTCTGGCAACCACAGCTGCCGTTTTTTTACCGTAAATTTTACGGAACATTTTTAATAGTGTATGTTTACATAGAAAACCAATGGAAAAGTAGCACATTAGAATGGAAAAACGCGTTCTGAAAACGGAATGGTTTTAATGGAATGGTTTGTTTTCAGGAATGGTTTTAAATAAGCTCAGCGTAGAACGCGAGGGTCTCGAGACGTGCTTTTGAGACGTGATGCAGTAACGACAATATTCAGATATTTTTATAAGGAACAAGTTGTGATAGTTGCTTGAAGAAATGATAATTCAGGGTATTCGAACGCAGCCACGAGCACATTTCTCCGCCATGTTGCTGTCAAATAAAACAGTTGTCATGCAAACCTGCTACTGTAAACAGAAGCTTGCCCCACCTCAGAGTTTAAAACGTGAAAATTGTAACTTGAAAATCTGTACATTTAGAACAATCATCTGAATAAATGTAGAAACACTACAAAGACGAACCATTTAGGACAAAGTGAATAACTAAAACATCAAATTTTCAAGCTGTGCATATGACAGAGAAGATCCTTTAGGACAAACCAATTCACTAAAATAAATCAATCGTTCCAGTTCTACTTATGAAAGCGAGAGAGACAAAAGCGTTTTTGATTACCTCAGCTTATACCTAATATGACATTATATAAAATCTAATCAAATGCTGGAAAAAGTATAGTGAACAGCAGTCATGCTGCTAAACAATTTAGTTCAGTTAGTTACTCCCAAACACGATTTGCATGTGCGTATCGGTGCATAATAGGACTCAGTCGTGGGGCGGAAGGGTCACGGAAGCTGCTGCGATACAGATCGACTTATTTTCCCTTGAAACACAGCAATCACACATATCACAATAATACACACTTTATGTGTACAGCCTCCCAAAAGACGCCGCTGAGTTTCATCCTATTTGCACCCAGAGTGTCAGCATAGCACCCAGGCTGACAGTTCCATTTCTCCATCTCCCTGCGGTCGGACTCACGGTGCAGCGGGCCACGGAGGCTTCCGAGGTGGGCGCGAGCCTCCAGATCGCCTGGAGTAAGGTTTGTAATTAGCCAGTCGCTCCATAGGGCTGATAGAGGAGAGACGGGAGGGTGTGCTTGCATGAGTGTGTATGTGTTAGAGCATGTGTTTAATGCTAGGCATGTGTGACCGGGGGTGACAGCCTGGTTTTGGGAGGCAAGAGGGGAGATTGAGTGCGCTGCGATGGTGCCTAGTGTGTCACAGTTCTGTTGGTGAGAACAGCACCTCAGGCTCTGCTGGTGATTGCTTTGATGTGAAATGATTTCTCTCTACCCGCCGGTGGAGTCCGCGGACCGTAGGCGCATTTCGATGCCACCAGGCCCTCGCTTAAATGGGCTCGCTAATGTTAACTCGCACACTCGACACGCACACCTCTACAACACAAACTGAGCTGAGTGAGAACACAGCTGCTGTTCTGATCATCAGGTAACGTCCCTGTAGGACAGACCCGGCCCATCAGCTTGAGAGGTGCAAATGAAACACACAAAGGGTGACTGCCATGAAGGGTGGGAAACACACGAACAGGCTATGAGCTCAATGACACTGTCTTCTAAAAGACATTAACTTAGATGTAGTCCCTCTAGCTAAGGGATCTTTTAACTTCAATAAATGTCCACTTACACTCTCAGTCCCCAAATTAAAAGAAAAAACCTAGATTTAGACTTTCTTATAACTATAACACATCAAAGAAATCCAAGTTAGAAGAATAAAAAAACTGACATTTAAAAATAATAAGGACCTTATTAAATGCACTTGAAATCTCACTTAAGGTTCAATATATTAAATATTAGTGTATGTAATAACATTACATAACACTGGTTATTGTTCATTTATAAATAAACTATTGTACATTGTTAAGCTATGTTTGGTAATATTAACTTGAAATGTGTTTATGTAATTTATATTAGGGAACAAATGACATTAATGAAGATTAACAAATGCTCTATTTGATCAAAAGTGAGACATTTATATTGCTACAAAAGAATTTCTGTTTCAGATAAATCTTTTTTTTTTCTTCCTTTTGGTCCTCAAAGAATCTTCAGAAAAAAAAAAAAAAAGATTATAGGTTTCCACAAAAATATAAAGCAGCAATATTGCTACAAAAGATTCATATTTCAAGTTATTATTATTACGTAATTACTTACTTACTTATTTATTTTTAATTTGTATTCAAAGAATCCTGAGAAAAGCATTATGGTTTCCAAAAAAATATAAAGCAGCACAATGGTTTATAATTAATTAATTAATTTATTTATTTATTTATGTATTTTTAACATTGGTAAGGTGTGTTTGTTAA
Source organism: Labeo calbasu (assembly GCA_019740295.1). NCBI lineage: Eukaryota > Metazoa > Chordata > Actinopteri > Cypriniformes > Cyprinidae > Labeo > Labeo calbasu. Next base: position 18,783 of record JAHKKF010511683.1, read on the forward strand.
TATTATATTAACTTGAATGTAAATGTAAATTTTAGTACAAATGAAAAAACTCTCTATTCAAAAAATCCTGAAAACAGGAATTATGGTTTCCACAAAAATATAAAGCTGCAAAACTATTTTTAATTGATTGATTCTTTTTTCGTTTCCATTGTTATGTTTGTTAATATTATATTAACTTGAAATGTGTTCATGTAAAATTTAGTAGAAACATTACTTAAGCTTAATAAATGCTCTAAAATAATTCAGTGTAACTAAACTAAAATAAAACTATTGCAAGACAAAAGATCATTCTGTTTCAAATAAATGTTTTTTTAACTTTCTATTCATCAAAGAATCCTAAAAAAGCATTATAGTTTCCACAAAAATATAAAGCAGTGCAACTGTTTTAATTGACTATTTATTTATTTATTTATTTATTTATGCATCAAATATTTAGTTCTTTATCTGGCTGTCTGCCTGTCTATCATATTTATATTCAGTTTCCTCATATTTAGCTTGCTCACTGGGGGCTGAACTCCCGGAAAAAAAAAACCTTTAATGAAACATAAAGTGATCACAAGCTACAGTACATAATTCACGGTTGCATTTCAATACTGATGAAGCCGGTAGCTAATTTTCTATCTAATTATATGGTCAAGTCACCCAGGTGTGTGAGCATATGTGCGGTGTGCATATGTTCTGGTGTGTGTTTGTGGATGTGCTGTGCTGCTGGAGCACCTTGACTAGGGTGGAGGTCTCTAACAGACCGCCAGCATCTGCTGCAGTTCAACACAGCCCTACCCATACACCGTGAGTGAAGGTGCAGGTATAGCCATCAATTAGATTTTAACAAATGACTTTCTAAGTGCATTACCTAGCAGCTGCTAAATCGGTCAACCCCTCCCTTTCCCCATCTCGGAGGGGACAGCAGAGTAAAAAGCGGGAGATAAGAGCAGAACTTTTCCCCCCCCTTCTTTTCCACAGTGTTTTGTTCCACATCACGGCCAGCTGCTTGTAAAGTCAGCTATGGCCAGGGGCGCCGAGCGGCGGATCGAGAGAGGGGGACCTAACCGCATCTCTGGGGGACGAAACAGGAGGTAGGGACACGGAGACACGTACTACAGACCATGTCCACCCCAGGCTAAGGCCATAAAGGCCACTCGCTTTCTCTGTTCCTCCTTCCCAAGCTTCGTTTAAAGGGATAGTTCACCAAAGAATTAAAATTCTGTCATCATTTACTCACCCTCATGTCATTCCATTCCATTCAAATGAATTGCTTTCTTCAGAATCATGAGTATCATAAAAATATTACAAGCACTGCGAATCATTTCACCAAAAGTAATGATAAAAAGGTTTTTATGATTTTATCAACAATAATGAAGAAGAGATAAAAAAAAATACACACCATAATATAATAGTGTCTATTTACATTAAGTGCAAATAGCTTGCTTTGTTGGAGAGGCTATTTACACTAACTTTGTCCACAAATGGGTGGTTGGGCTAGACAACATTAAAAAAAAGACACATCCTGAACAATGACTCCAGTGGTGCATGTAGCGGTGACTTTTTGACGCAATTGACCCCGAGTTCAAATCCACCTATTGCCGAACTTCCTTTTCCCTTTTCACATCACATATCAAATTGGAAAAGCATTTATTTCAATGAAATGACGGAAATGACGGAAAGTGTCAAATAAAGTGGCTCACGGGTGTTTATCGGTTAGGGTTAGGGGTAGGTAGGGAGGGCTTTATTGCCTCAGGAAGGTATCCATTTAATAGTTTTAATAAAAATGGTAATTTACACTCAATACATTATTATTGCATACTGTTTCTATCATGTACTACAATACTAAGGTGCAAATATCTGCCACTTGCACTAAGTAGTATAATCAACATCTAACTAATTTAATGCAAAGAAAATACTGCTATTTTTACATAGTGTAATTGAATATATCACTATTTGCACTTAATTTGCACCATTGCCTAATATTAATCATTCAGTTTCAATTAAACATACTCTTGAGTATAATTTGCTCAATAACACCTCAAAAATATATATTTTTGAAGAGGAAAAAGCAGCAAAGATTAACCAGTTTGAGCTATATAGCAATTCAAAAGGTTTGGGATCAGTAAGATTTTTAATGGCTTTTTTAAGGATTTAATGTTTTATTAAAAATACAGAAAGTAGAAGTGCTCATTAACACAGATTTAGACAGATTTGTAAACAATATTTGAGAGAAATAGGCCTTTGTGTACATAAAAAAAGTCTTAGATCTTTGAGTTCAGCTCATGAAAAATGGGGGCAAAAAGAAAAGTGTTGCGTTTATAATTTTGGTCAGTGTAATAATGAACACACTGGTTTGTAGCGCAAACAGTTTTACTGTTTACTGCACATTGTCATTCCTTCGTTATTTCCCTAAAGCTAATGAACTAAAAGTCTCACCCATAGGCTTACTTCCGTGATGAAGAAAAGGTGGATAACATTACAAAAGTGTACTAATTTGAAAAGACCATAATTTAAGTAATTAAAAATTGATGCTCATATTCCAGTTCAACTCAATGACCCAATTATTTGGTCACAGTGGTTAACAGTTCATCAGAAGAGAAGGTTATAAGCGAAAAACAACTTAAATTAAATTGGGTCTGCTCCTCACACAAAGCATACAAAGACTTGAATAACCACAGCCTCACTTTCTCTTTCAGAAAAACGCAAAGCACACAATTTCTCTCTCTCTCTCTGTCAATCCATTTAAAGCAAATTCACACAAACGCTGCCCTTCAGAGCCATATATATCTTGTAAACTTCTCTCATCTTTCACTGTACTGCATTTGTGGTGCCTCTCCATTTCTCTAAAAGGCATAACAGTGTGACACCGACAAAAGTTCAAAGGCTTTCACTTTATCACAAGTTTCTGACTCACACACTGCTTTCAGTCACGGCAATATAGCAGTAGTGATTTAGCGGAAATGACACGTTGCCATAAGCTTCCATAGACACACAAAGCCCAGTGGTGATAACTGCTGCCGTTAAGGCCATATTTCAGTCTTGTTATCCTCTTTGAATGATTTCACCAAAATGTTTTTGTGCCACTAATGGCACTGTAGGAAGCACTTAAAAGCTTGCCAGTATGAAATCTGTGACATTCAGAACTGAACTCCAACCACTGAAAGCTTCCCTTTTTACTCTTTAGAAAGACATTCTGTGAGTGCGACTGAGACTTTGCTATTTGTTTGCGCAATGAACAGCAAGAATGCATGAGATGTTTCTGCAAAAACACAACAGACTTGCCACTAAGACCTGGGTTGTCATGGTTTTGTGCCAGCAAAGAGCTTCCTGCACGGCACTTTAGTCCTTATCTCTCACAGAAACAAATTAAAACACAACATTCAGCTACAGCCTAAAAGAATGAAACTGAGCTGAATGAAATAGTCTTACTCACAATCTGACTGACTGCACGGCATTGCTTCACACGTGGCATAAATAATGACAAATACAGGTTTTCCTCAATGGCTGTACTATTTACAAATCCTAAACAATAATATCATATTTCAAAACAAAGACTACAAAATATACATAATTTGTGCATTTCATGAAAGACATAAGTCAAACTATTTTTTTTTCCCCACTTTAAGCTAAAACATTAGCATAGTGATTTTATTGCACCCTAAACATGATAAACACATTAGAACACATGAAAAAAATGATATATCCTTAACATAAAACATCACAGAATGGTTAATTAATCCAAACACTGCAGAAAATGCTTAAGTTAGAAATTGTGGTAACAGGAGGTGGAAGAATAAAAGCTGAAAAATATGAGAAATATGTCTAAACAGGTGAAAGAACAGGACATACTACTTTTCTCATTGTTCAAAAATTCTTTGTAAAACAGGTCATTGTCATATTTTTTGTGTAGAAGTCCACTTCCAAAACAAAGATTCACATATAATGTACTCACCCCCATGTACATTTCTGCATTTTTCTCCATATAATGGACTGCTATGGTGCCCTGATTTTGAACTTCCAAAATGCAATTTAAAATGATCCCAGCCGAGGAAGAAGGGTCTTATCTAGCAAAACGATCAGTTATTTTCATTAAAAAAAATACAATTTAAATACTTTTTAATCTCAAACGCTCGTCTTGCCTTTCTCTCCCTGAACTCTGTGTATTCTGACTCAAGACAGTTAGGGTACGTCGAAAAACTCCAATCGTATTTTCATGCAAAGAAGATCAAACACCCTTAACAAAAAAGGTAAAACCGCGATATAGGATGATTTTGAAATTGAGGGAGAACATGAGATGGAAGTTTTTCGACATACCCTAACTGTCATGAACCGGAACAACAACAGTCAGGCAGAGTAAGACAAGACGAGCGTTTGGCATTAAAAAGTATATAAATTGTAATCATTTTATTAAAATAACCGATCGTTACGCTAGAAAAGACCCTTCTTTATCGGCTGGGATCGCATTTAAACTGCATTTTGGAAGTTCAAAATCGGGGCACCAGTTGAAGTTTGTAGCACTGTAAACTTTGTGATTCTAAGTTTTAGCAACAGAGAAAAATTACAAGGGAACATGAAGAAAAGAAAAGAGAATGAAATAAGCAGAATGCAATAAGACTGAATTACATTTGCTAAAACAATGACTATATAGACATTTGTCTATTTGAGAAAAGGAATGTTGATTACAAAATTATTTTTGATTTATTTACTTATGTCTTTCTTTCTTTATTTATTGAATGGGAATGACTTACAGTGACACAACCTTTACAGTGATACCAGGAATGTGCATTGAGAAAGGTAAATAGAGTCAATTAAGTTTTTATTTTGACATTATAATACTTTAAAAGAATATAATTTAATATCTGCAATTTTTAAGCATTATCTACTGCATCCATCTATCCAACAAGGCAATGGAACATGAAGTTTACCTACCTTGCTTAATGGGGACATCGGACAGAAAATTCACTTTTACATGATGTTTGGAAATAAATGGTGTCTTAACAGTGTGAGGATACAGCCACCCTACAATCATAAACATCCATTCACTCCATTTTTATTCCAAAAAAACCTAAACGGTCTCAATAATCAAGCGTTTTGATTTTCTGAGCAGTATGATGTCTGTCCCCAAAAGAGCATATTTCAGCCCTCAGCCAGTTGTACACTGTCCGCCATTTTCTCAAACTCGAGCACCTGTAGCGACAACAGTGTCTCGTAAGCAATGCAGGTGTTTTGTATTTGGATGTAAAAGTGAACATAAGAGTCTTCATTTTCTCCAGACATCACTGAGGACGCAGTGGATTAGTTTAGTTTTTGATGGTAATGCACCACTAAACACGAAAAAAATGGAATAGAAGGGTGGGATAAGCAGTAGCTCATTATCATTTAAAGAGACATGCTCATTCGACGTCCCCTTTAACCATGCATGTATTTGGTCTTTGACCTCTGACTGAATACAAGGCCAGTCATATCATTACAGTCCTCATGTTGACGTGTTACTCAGGAATTGTATGTGCCATCCCACAGGCATCTTCCACTGACAAGCTGTCTTTACTTCTCGTCTCCGCATAAATAATAAAAAGATATAAATAAAATACCAGTCACAAACAAATCACAGACTCGCAAAATAATAAACATCTCATATCTGGGATTGAAGGCTGGTTTAAAGATGGCATTCTGTGGAGAGCCACTTATTCTGTGAGCAGAGCGAGTTCACAGATCCTTCATGTGTGTGCTAGACTTACACACCCCAGCTTTTGTTTATTGATAGAATTAGTGTGGAAATTAATTTCCACTGCACAGACAGTGTGGCCTCACCTTTGAGTCTGTCTCGCTGTTTTGAATGTGATAAAGCAGAATGTAATTAAATCATTTATAATGAATTTTTACAATTATAAGCCATATTTTTGTTTCTTTAACTGACAAACTTTTTCATTAGAATTTTTAATACATACGCCTCAGGCGTAAAACGCATCAAGATTGGTGGTTAAATAATTAGATGGTGGCCCACATTACGTACATTACATTTTTAGGACATGCTTCATGCTGTCCAATTAGCCAAAAATATGGCACCCAACAGCACTCTGCTCCTCCACTCTCACCTGTCTTGAGGGTGATGAATCATCCCTCCCATCATGACTTTAAATATATATATATATATATATATATTTGAGAATCATTTTCTATTTAGCACTGGATGGGAAATCATGAGTCTTAACCTGTCTGCTTAAACTGCTAGAAAAGGGCAAACACACTTTTGAACACAAATGCTTACTGTTTATACTCACATATGAGGAGCGTGGAATTAAAATGAAGGTTTTGACAGGCTATTCCCAGCGAGGTGTTGTTATTTCTGTTGCCGTCTGGCTTCTCAGGTCATTTGGGGTGGGCTTTTAATGCCTTTGCAGAGTTCATTAGGAAAAACACTAATGGAGCAGCCATTATTGAAGAGCACAGTTTTAAAGAGACCTCGGAGACTGGCTTAAAGGTTTCAGACAACTTGCTTTAGCTGTACATACAAGACAAAGAAAACAAACTAAATATCCTAATTATATTAAAAAAAAAAAAAAGTTATTTGTGCATACAACGGTTAATTCATATGCATCAAATTTTATACAATAGTTAGTGTCGGAGCTCAAATAATTTGCCTTACTTATTAATTAAAGTTAGTTTTAAGTTGTAAGAGTACTGATAAACTGTGCATGAGGATTTTTTTAATATACATTGTTACGCCAGTGAATACTGACAAATGACTCGTCTTTATAAGGGAGTCACTGATTAAGTCATTGAATCATTTGTGACCCTGGACCACAAAACCAGTCATAAGTAGCACGGGTATATTTGTAGCAATATCTAACGATGCATTGTATGGGTCAAAATTTAATATTTTTTTAATGCCAAAAATCATTAGGATATTAAAGGTGAAGTTCACTTCCAGAACGAAAATTTACAGATAATGTACTCACCCCCTTGTCATCGAAGATGTTCATGTCTTTCTTTCTTCAGTCGAGAAAAAATTATGTTTCTCTATATAGTGGACTTCAATGGTGCCCACAGGTTTGAACTTCCAAAATGCAGTTTCAATGCAGCTTCAAATGGCTCCAGATGATCCCAGCTGAGGAAGAAGTGTCTTATCTAGTGAATCGATCAGTGATTTTCAAAAAAAAAAATGACCATTTATATAGTTTTTAACCTCAAATGGTCATCTTGTGTTGTCTCTCCGATGTGCATCCGTAGTCTGTGTAACCCGGGTCAATACAGTTAGGGTAGGTTGAAAAACTCCCATCTCGTTTTCTTCTTCAACGTCAAAATCATCCTACATCGCCGTTTTACCTTTTTTTTGTAAAGGGTGTTTTATTTCTTTGCATGTTCATTTTGTAAACACTGGGTGAGTACTTCTGCAGCGATGTAGCTAAGTTGTAGAAGAAAACGAGAGGGGAGTTTTTTGACATACCCCAACTGTATTGACCATATTGAACCGGGAAGAGAAAAAAAAACGCAGACTTAGACAAGACAAGTGTTTGAGGTTAAAAAGTGTATAAACTGTCGATTTATTTCAAAAACAAAAGATCGTTTTGCTAGATTAGTACCTTCTTCCTTGGCTGGGATCATTTAGAGCCCCTTGAAGCTGCATTTAAACCGCATTTTGGACGTTGAAACTTGGGGGCACCACTGAAGTCCATTATATGGAGATAATTCCTAATTTTGTTTCCCCTCAAGAAACATCATTTCTTATCAGCTGAAGAAAGAAAGACACAAACATCTTGGATGACAAGTGGGTGAGTAAATTATCTGTAAATTTTTGTTCTGAAAGTGAACTTCTCCTTTAAGTTAAGATCATGTTCCATTAAGATATTTCGTAAATTTCCTACTGTAAATATCAAAACTTAATTCTTTATTAGTAATATGCATTGCTAAGAACTTCATTTGGACAACTTTAAAGGCGATTTTCTCAATATTTTTATTTTTATTTATTTATTTTTTGCACACCCTCAGATTCCAGATTTTAAAATAGTTGTATCTCGGCCAGATAGTGTCATATAACAAAACATATAACAGATGATATATAAATCTCAATTAAAAAACAAAATGACGCTTATGACTGCTTTTGTGGACCGGGGTCGCATTTACTAATTCACTCAACTGATCAATTCTGGAAATGCACAATAATCTGCTGGGACTTTTTCACTGGCAAAGCAAAAATACACAAAGCAGCTGGCAATAAAATGCCCAAAATGTAAGTTACTCAGTATTAACTGTTTAAGGGCATATCATCACATTTGCAAACATGCTGTTGCTCTAAATATTAACAATTTTATTTTTTAAAACAGATAGTTCCGGTCCTTGATTCTGATTGGTTGAGCAGCGTTCTAAGTTGTTGCAAATAACTCTGCAAACATATTTGTTTACGTCTATGTGTTGCTCGCCAACCACTTTGTTGCAACTACAACCATTTGTGAGGAACTACATTGTTTGGCGGAAGAATAATGTTTGTATTAATATCATTACAACTTATTTGCTCTGTTTTATTTTGAGAAACCTTACTATGTATATGAAATAACCATTTTATAAAAGCAATAAGCCCCATGAAGCCGTGGTTTACAGTGAATTTATAACAGCTTAGGGATAGGGCTTATAAATTCACTGTAAACCACGGTTTCTTGGGGCTTATTGCTTTAATTTTGATATTTAGAACAAAAGCACTTCTTACTTCTGTGATATTGCCTACAAAAAGATTAGATGACAGATTATGTAATTACTAAAATCAAGTGATCTAAAATGACTATTGGCATTTATGCGAGAATAATCTATCAAACTGAAGTTAACAAGATTTAACCACTCAGTTATTTTAAAATAACTGGATTGGGAGCCAATCCACAACTGTAAATGTAAACTAACCTTATAATAACAATACATTTAAAAAAATATATATATAAAAACAAAGTCATTTAATGACTCTGAAAATAACTGCGTGTAGAATCCCTATACCTTTTACCAACCACCTTTTCTAAATTACACATACTGATTTACAACATTTTTTCTAAATGTGCTTATGCACATCTCACCATTATTTAGCTTAATGTCTCAAATGATTTCTTCTCAAAAGATGAGTATATAACATGCGAGTATTTCTATGTGTGAAACAGCTGTTGTGTGAAACATGGGACGCACGAACGCACTAAAGTGTCTGTGAATTTACAGAGCTGTCGTCAACACAGACTGTTTTAAAAACACAAGCGCATCGAATGCACCCGTCACCTTGGATACACACATCAGCTCTGTCCACTGACTAGAGGTGAGTGAGACGATTAAAATTGAGCACATTAAAAGCAGTCTTGAAAAAAATGACACCACATCCTGAGAAGACAGGAAGGATCACACAGACTTTTCACAAGTTGATGTGGCAAAAAAAAACAAAAAAAAAACACTGAACCGAGATGGAGTGTTAATTGAATTAAAATTACAAATGTGCAATTTGAATGAGTCATGCAGTTCATGATGCAAAAGAGGTATAGAAGCACAAAGGCAGATGGTCAACACATGGGACGATTGGAGCTGTCACTCCAAATGTGTGTGTCTGCTACCCCTAGCGGCACTGGAGCACTAACACACAAAGCCAGAAAGAATAATCCTTGAATGCTTCCCCTGACTCCTGTGACCCCCTTGAACCAGGCTACATGCCTTTCTCCCCTCTCTTCTCGCACGGCTCTTGCAAACCCTCTTGCCTCCCCACAGAGAGTAGTTTAGGTCATTACAGTGTGCTGTCAAAACCTGTGACTGCTCTGCGTCAGAGGATTAGGAGTAAGAGAAGAAGCACAATCTTATTTTTTTTTTCCTCTACCTCCTCTTTCCCCCTCCTAAAGTTGAACTCTCACTGTGTTTTGTAGCTACGTTCACAGTGGGTTCCATTAAGGCACAGAGGATAGGGGTACACGGAACACACGGATATGGACGACAGGTCAGGATTGGGATTTATACAACAAGCTTGTGACGATTTCCAAAACATCCCAGCTTAAAATGATTTTAAATAGCTAAAATGCATTTTATTTTATAAAAACAACAAGCTATGGCCTAGTGATTAGTAAAAGCTCCAACATAACTAAAATCTGACCTGCACCACTTCCCTAATTCAATTCCCCCTTTCTAGATATCAGCAGGACAGTTTCTAACCATTCTGAGTCAGAAAATGAAATAAACATTTTAATGACATCCTCATTATGTTATAAACCTTTTGGAGTTGAATGCAATTTCATACAACTGAGATGGTGCCTTTGATTAGAATAATGATATGATTATTAAAATATTTCAAACCAAGATTTTTTTTTAATTAAATACCACAACATAGCTTTGGAGGTCACATTATTTTGCAGGTGCTGACATTCATTTAAAAAACAGGCTATATAATTTCAACATACACTAAATATTTGTGTGTCTAATCATCAGTTGGTGGCATTCTGGGCCTAGTTCATCAACGCATATAAATGCGTAGCACATGAGTTATCATCGGCTAATATTATTCATTTATTAAACAATTTAACAGATCATTATGGAAGCCCATTTTCGCCACTGAATAAACATTTTTTAAAAGTAATTGCGACATTTTATTTCACAATTCTGACTTTTTTCTCTTGCAATTGAGATTTACATCTCGCAATTCTGCAATTTTTCACAATTTTTTTTCTCAAAATTGATACAAATGTTAAAATTCTGACTTTTTTAGAGATATAAACTCGCAAATCTGAGAAATGAAGTCATAATGCGTGATATAAATTCACAATTGCTTGTTATAAAGTCTCAATTGTGAGACCTAAACTGAGAAATATTGTATACAACGGTTAGTGCCAGAGTTCAAATAAATGGCCTTACTTATTAATTTCTAAGTACGTTCTTAATTTAGTAAGTTGTATAAGTACTGACAAAGTGTGCATTTGTGATGACAAATTATTTTTTGCCATCAATTGACTTGTCTTTATAAGGGAGTCATTGAATAAGTCACTGAAGCATTTACTGATTCACTCAACTGAATAATTCCAGAAATGCACAATATTCTGCTGGGACTTTTTCACTGACAAAGCAAAAATAGACAAAGCAGCTGGCAATAAAATGCCTAAAATGCAAGTTACTTAGCATTAACTGTTAAAGAGTCCTAATGTATCCTAATATTGTGTTGGACCTCCTTACAACAGGTTTAAAACCATTTAAGAAAGTCAGAAAGGTCAGAAAACATTGTAATTTTTCATTTTTGTAATTGTAATTTTTGGTTTCTAACTCAAAATTCAGACTTTTTTCCCCTCAGAATTGTGAGATATAAACTCGCAATTCTGCGAGTCAGAAGTGTGAGACCTAAACTGAGAAATAAACTCGCAATTCTGAGATATAAAGTCGCTTTTCTGAGAAATAAAGTCACTTTTGGTCACTTTCAGTGACTTTTTTTTCTCAGAATTGCGAGTTTATAGAGTTTATATAGTTTTGCAATTCTGACTTTATAACACAATTGCGAGTTTATATCACGTAATTCTGAGGAAAAAGTCAACTGTGACAAAGTCGTAATAACCTTTTTTATTTTTTATTCAGTAATGGAACGGGCTTCCACAGATTGTTAATCTGTCAGCTTCATCTGATATTAAATATTTAATTGTGCATGCTAATTTCCATTACCTTTGCTGTCAACTAATGATCACTTAAACTTAACATTTAACAGCTATTAAATTAGTGTTTTTATAGATGTAAAGTGTAATTTAAGCAAAACGGTTATCGTTACTGGACAAAATACATCGGTGCATCCCTACTTTTCTTTACATTACATTAATTTAAAGGGACAGTTCACCCAAAAATGAAAATTCTGTCATTAATTACTCACTCTCATGTCGTTCCAACCCCGTAAAACTTTTTCGTTCATCTTCAGAAGACAGATTAAGATGTATTTGATGAAATCCGAGAGCTTCAAGGCCCTGAAAGGTAGTAAGGACATTGTTAAAACAGTCCATTTGACATCAGTGGTTCAACCTTAATTTTATGAATAAGGGAACAATGACAAAAATGGCGTTAAAATCACAAACAACTTGGGTTTTGGTGTAACGGCTGAATTGTGGCCTAGTTTCCAAAAAGATACAGTGTCTGAATTACAGATCGAGTTCTTCTTGTAACAGAAGACATGACCCATCCAAACTGCCTTCTGAGCAACAGCTGCACCTTATCAAGGTTACGTGAGGAGAGTCCTTATAAATTGGCAGTTTCTCATTAAGTGTAATGTCAGCCCACTCAACAGGCGTGCAAACATAAGATGAGTCCAAAAGAATGGCAGGCTTTCCTGTGCAAGAATAAGAGCCAAGAGTAGGAGCGTATCATAGACGGATACATACTAATGACAGGAGTCTGAATATATCATCTCGTAACTGTCTGCCAAGGTCTGTCATTGTCTACCAGCCCTGCAGGATCCACCAGCCCACTGCAGTCACTGGATGAACTGAGTGGGAAGGAGACGGAGTGTAAACATGCCGGAGCGGAACCCGGGGTGAAACCGCATCTGTCAGGAAAACTTTTAATGAGGGTTTAAATGCAATGGCACTCGAGTCCTTAAACAGGGGATGGGGACCTGCAGAGACTGCATTTAAGGGATACATCACACTAAAATTATTTTTAGTCACCCTCAGGTTATTCCAAATGTGTTTGACGTTCTTCTGCGGAACCCAAAGACTCAAATGATTCCAGTGTTGTTTGGAGTGCAACATTCTTCGAAATCTCTTTTGAGTTCCACAGAAAGAGTCTGTTAAAAATGACAGTCAAATGTGCAAACAAGTTTCTTTCTCATTTATCCAATACGAAATGTCTCACATAAGATAGCATCACGACTTAACGCCTGCACTTCATATTTGTTTAATACGCCCGAAAGCTTACTTAAAGTAAGTGTGAATCAGCTTGCTAACAAAGGCCTCAGATGTGAGTGTTTTCATGCAAAATACTTTTCTGAAAGCCCTATAAATAGTTCCGAGAGGCTTAAGCTCCACTCTCTGTAGTTTTCAGCCAATGGAGGCTGATTCAGGCAGAGCTCCTTCAGTACTGTAAATGCCAGCAGTCTAATGCTCCCTTATGTCCTGCAGTTTTCATGCCCTCTGCCTAATCCGAGTTTGGACTGGAAATCCACTTCTGCCTGTTCCAGAAAAGCTGCAACTGAAGAAGATAAGAAAACGAAAAGTGATATGACCTGCCGAGCGCATCGTGCGACAGGTAACAGCACGCTATCAAGCCTTGTAATTGTATGCAATGCGGCAAATCAAGTTCATTTCTAGTCCAACTGATGAGTCATGCAGAAGTTGGCTAGTCAGTTGGACGGTTAAGAACATGGCCAGCTGTGCCTCCTCCATTATGGCACCTGGCAGCCGCTGCGCCATGCTTCCGTCTGTTGGTAGCACCAGGCTCCCTCTTCTCGCCCAGTGCCACGGGGTACAGACTGCACAGGCCTGAGAATCCTGGCCCGAGGCCCGTCTCTCTCCCCCCTCCCTGCCGGTTCCCTTTATTATCTCATGGTATTCCTGTATTTGCCCTCTTCTCTTTAAAGGACTGCATTACTTCCACCTCCACAAACTTGTCAAAACCAATTTGCTCCCCTATTATCCCCTGAACTGATTTCGCAGTGACCTCCTCTCTCTCTCTCTCTCCCACTCGCTCACCCCTTTCTCCTCAACCCATTGCATCTCTCAACTGAAACCCCAACACGACCTGTGCTCTGTCTAAACCGAACACCTCCCCCTTCAATTCACCCTTCCTGAGCTGGGCTTTACCTGCACACCACCCCGTCTTCCTCCCTCCATATTCTTTATCTCTGGCTTTACTCCAAATCTGGAATATAAAACAAAGGCAGATGCAAACAACAAACGCTGAGTCTTATGAACCACACTGCATCTTCATAAAAGCGAAAAGAGCATCATATACTTGATAGTCTATGATGGAAGCGCAGCTCTGTCACCCCTTCATGGCCTCCCCTTCCGCCTCCCTTCAATTAGCGTCTCACCAGTGACAACATGGAGGATCTTCATTAGGGGAGAATGCTCAATTATATCAGTTGATATTCGTTTCCAAAACTAATTATCCCAGTTGCATGGCATGGCTGACTGAGCCTGCCCCTGCCCCAGGGCGCAGCGGTTACTGATGTGACTTGGCTTTGGTTGGGAGTTTGGCTTCACTCCATCCGTGCCTTTTCTATTTGCTCTAAACTGGCTAAATACATCCTCTACATGTAATTCTCATTTTTCAGCTTGTTTAGGCTGGCAAAAACACATAGCAGACTCTGATTAGAAGGTAATCGCTTGTTGTTTATGCAGTCATTTCATTTTTTTGAACACCAGCGTTACTATGATTATCAACATACTAACATAAGTGCAAAACTACAAAAAATACAAATTAACATAACTGGGGGAAAACTAAAGTAAAATTAAAAATTAATTATACCAGTCTCCTAAACTAACTGAAATAAAATACAAATTAATTTTAGTTTAGCTTTTGATGCAATTCAAAGCATTAACTTGGGAGCCCTAAAACCCTGAAACTAAAATAAAAACCTATTTAAAAAAAAAAAAGAAACTGAATGAAAAATGTAGTTGCTGAAAACCAATGCAAAAGTCAGTGCATCAACTATTGGAGCGAGCAAGCATATAAATAAATAAATAAATAAGAGCCAAAATTAATTTTTGTTTAAATTACATCACTTCCAAAAATATATACAATTTAAAGTCAGTGCATCAACTACTGGAGCAAATAAATAAATAGCAAAGTAATTTTAGTTTAAAATACATAGTTTCCAAAAATATCTATATAAAATTTTAAATCAGTGCATCAACAATTGGAGCAAATTAATTAATTAATTAATTAATTGCATTAAAATAAAACCCAAATTAACTATATATGTGACCCTGGACCACAAAAACAGTACCATCGATGGAAAGCTTATTTATTCAGCTTTCAGATGATGTATAAATCTCAATTTTGAAAAATTTACCCTTATGACTGGTTTTATGATCCAGGGTCACATACATATACATATACATATACATATATATATATGAAGTGTAGTGTATCATGAAGTGTATCGACTATTGGAGCAAATAAATAAATAAATACCAAATTAATTTTATTTAAAAATATATAGTTTCCAAATACATACATACATA
>JAHKKF010511684.1:0-67763 GCA_019740295.1 Labeo calbasu
TTTTATTTTATTTTATTTTATTTTATTTTATTTTATTTTATTTTATTTTATTTTATTTTATTTTATTTTATTTTATTTTATTTTATTTTACAAACCCGATCTTTATTTACTTTTTTAATAGTCTGTGAAAGGTGCATCCTTTAAACTCATTGGCCTCTCTTAAATCATTACCCCAGTCGAAAGAAATTGCATCACTTGGTGTTTCTAATTGTTTGCGTAATTGTGCTTGTTCAATAGGAGGGAACTCAAGGACAGCTATGGTGGCCGCCCTGAGCCCTGCCGACATTAACTACGATGAAACACTCAGCACACTCCGGTAAGAATTCACATCCTACTCCCACTTCCCATTAAGCAGCATGACTTCAATTCTAGATGGTCTTAATTGTGAAAAGTGGACTCTTGTGATATCAAAAACTGTTTGGATGATTGTCATTGCTCATTCACAGATACGCAGACAGAGCCAAGCAGATCAAGTGCAACGCTGTCATCAACGAAGACCCCAATGCCAAACTGGTGCGGGAGCTGAAGGACGAAGTGACGCGTCTGAAGGACCTGCTCCGTGCCCAGGGCCTTGGGGACATTCTGGACAGTAAGTCAAGGCACAGCGCCCCCCAATGGCTACTTCTACACATGCTCAATTGCCAAATAGGAGGTCTATTAACTGTGCTCACAAGTGGCAAATGCTTCAGCTCTGATCTAATGCTGCAGTCTCTGCCCAGTCTACATTGTCTTCATGTTCCTTGTACGTCTTCATTTTTAACCATTTCATCCACATGCGATGGAGATAAGGGATATGACGGTTAGAAATTACAGTAGTGTTGTCCATCTTGTTACGACATGTCTAGAGTGTTTGCATCTCATGTTTGTCTTCACAGTATTTTGTCTAGTCAAATCTAACTGCTTCTGTCAGTCATTCCTCTACTAGTCCTCTCAACTCTGACCTCTCAACCTTCTCCTGTTCTTCCTGCTTCCCTTCAGTCGAGCCAATGGGGGATGATTACCTTGGAAGTGGAAGCAAATGTGTGTATACGCTTGACGGGGCCGCATCCTCTCGCTCTCCCCTTTTGTTACCAGTAGCTTATTCATCGCTTCTGGAATACAAACGTGTCAGCTTTGCATGCCTCAGTTTTTTTTTCTGCAAAGGAATCCCAGACATACAGCAGATAAATATGCGATGGACGAGTTGGCTTTGTGCTTGCTCTTACCCTAATTTGATTGACCGTCTGGCATGGTGCAGTCTTAATGGCAGGCTTTTCTCCAAATAAGCCCAACCCCACCCATAGCACGATAGATTTGAGAGACTGCATCTGGAAGCACTTAAAGGGATAGGTCACCCAAAAATGAACATTTTGTTATCATTAAATCTTTTGTGAAGCACAAGAATGTTCTAGCTTCAGTTCCATATAAGGAAAGGTGATTTGTACTTTTTAAAATTCCACTTTTTAAAAAAACAGTAATATTGTGAATTATTATTGCAATTTAAAGTAGTTGTTTTCTATTTTAATATACTTTAAAATAGAATTTATTCTTGTGATGCAGAACTGAATTTATTTTCAGCATCATTATTCCAGTCTTCAGTGTCAAATGATTCTTTAGAAATCATTCTGATATGCTGATTTATTATCAATGTTGGAAACCGTTCTGCTGCTTAATATTAGTATTTTTTTTTTTTTTTTGGAACCTGTGATCATTTTTCCAGGATTCTTTGAATAAAACGTTAAAAAAGAACAGCATTTATTGAAAATAGAAATCTTTTGTAACAATATACACTACTGTTCAAAATTTGGGGTCGGTAATTTCTTTCCTTTTTTCTTTGTTAGAAAAAAACGAATGCTTTTATTCAGCAAGGATGCAAGGACTTCTATTTTGGATAAATGCTGTTGTTTTTAGCTTTTTATTCATTAAAGAATCCTAAAAAGGTATCACAGTTTCCAAAAAATATAATATAGATAATATATTAGCATATTAGAATGATTTCTGAAGGGTCATGTGACACGGAAGACTGCAGTAATGTGAGGTGAAAATTCAGCTTTTTATCACGGGGGAAAAAAAATAATTTTAAAGTATATTAAAATAGCGAACTATTATTTTAAATTGCAATAATATTTAATAATTTTACTGTTTTTTTTTTTGTTTGTTTTATTTATTTTTTTTATCAAATAAATGCAACTTTGAGCATAAGAGACTTCTTTAAATAACACTGAAAACCTTACACAACTACCAATCACAAACATTTGACGGTGGTATATAATATTAATATACGCATGCATACCCAGTATGCATTGTCAAAAATAATAATAATTTAACAGTTTAACAAAGTTTTTTTTTTAAATCAATGCAACCTTTTTTTATATCTGTAATCTGACAAATTTTGAAATGAAATTAAAAAATAACAAATAATAAATGATGAATGCTCAATAAATGGATTTTGTCTAGTTCCATTTAAATATATTAAGGTTTAGGCTTAAAACCAATAGATATAAAAAAAAAAAACATTTATTTGTTAAAGTCAATAACTTTGTATTGTAGTATAATATTAAACAGACTGGTTATTCACAATTAAAATAAGGATATTAGTGAATAATGACTTCAAATGACTCAAAAGTCTAATGTATTACATTCTGCTAAGACTCAAAGCTGAAAGTTATACTGTTTGAAATGATGTGGGTGAATATATGATAACAAAATGTTCATTTTTAGGTGAACTATCCCTTTAGTATCACTCCTTTTAATCTGTTATTATACTTTATTGGAATCTTTCTCTTTTTAGTTTATGCCTAGTGAGGTTTTATCTGTCATTTAACTGTTTATTGCAGGTCACGATATTAACGATGTTAAAACAATGATCTTTCGGAGAAAAGGTGCATGTTTTCATCATCTTACATTTGTAGAATAGCAACTTGCAGTGCTAGTCAAAGAACACGTAGCCGCTTGAGTCCTCTTCCTTCCCTGTTCTCCATATCCTCTTACGCAAACTAGGCATATCTTTTTAAAAGCTGCAGAACTGAATCAGTGCTCAGGCGGCTGTTTGGTTTTCTATCTGTCTGGGAGTTCTTGATATGCGCAGAGAGATGAATGCACACTGTGCTTTCTACCGCTACAACCATATGGCGCTGGAAAAGCGAATATTTTAACTTGACCGAAGTGCCTGCCATGGTCTGTGTGCTAGCGGCCTCAATCGCATCATCTGAACGCATGAACGGTAATGTAATGCAGTGTTGCTACGCCGCCATGTTGGCCTAGTTGCTTCAGGAGAGTCTTTTCAGATAAATGAAGTGGGGAAAAAATCCAATCGAGTGAATATGCAGCAGAACGCTCGACTGAACTCCGATAAAGCTCCCTGGGAGAGGCTTCATAAGCACAGTCCCCACCTAGTCACCGTAGATGTACCAAAAAGACGTTTTGAAGAGCAAACATTGACAGCATCATGACTTTAAGAGTGACATGACGTATGGAAAAGACATTTTATAGCTTGATTCTGCAGCATGTTATCATACTGCTCTTCCAGCTCCCCCCCAAGCCTTCCTCTCCTGGTTTGTGACCTTTATGCAATCCCTCCAGCCCACATCTCTTCTCTCACATCTGAGAAGTGATGTCAGTTTTCACCCAGGTTAGAATCAAGAGAGATTTATTTATCACATCACAGTAAGTGTTTTATCACATTTAAAAAGCTTGTAAGATCGACTGCACTGTTTGTAGGTCACATGTTTGTTGAATATTACATAATGTAGTAAATCTAATGTGTATTTATTGCATGTTACTCTTAAAAAATCTGATACCGTTTATTGTCATAAAATAAGTGCATATGTCAAAAATCTCATTCCTAATTAGTACCTTTCAAGTTATTTTCAAGTCGAAATATTAGTTGTGTAAAAATTATGTAAATTAGCGCTGTTAAATAGATTAATCACGATTAATCGCATCCAAAATAAAATGTTTAAGACATATATGTAATATATATTTATATTTATATTTATATATAATATAAATGATATATAAATAGGAATATACAATTAAGGTCATAAGTTTACACACCTTGCAGAATCTGCAAAATAATTATTATTTCACTAAAATAAGAGGAATGTGCTCAATGATGCTCCAGAAGGAAAAACAATGCATTAAGAGCCAGGGGTATAAACTTTTGAACAAAATGAAGATGTATACAATCTTCTTATTTGGCCTAAATATCTTTTCTTTTTTTTTTTTCATTTAGTACTGCACTTCAGAAGCTGCAGAAGATATTTACATGTTTCCCAGAAGACAAAATAAGTTAAATTTAACCTGATTTTCAAATTCAAAAAGTTTTCAAGTAGATAGAATAGAACTTGAATTGAGAGTATAGATATAGATTTTAAAGTAAAAAATTATAAATAAAATTATTATTATATTATGTAAATTATATTTTTTTTTTACATTTTTATATTCTTTTTTTAAAACAAGTTAAATTTACCTAAGCAAAACTGTATAAAATATTAGCATCCAGATATTACAATTTTAAATGCAGTGTTTTAAAAATGACACAATTTCAAAAAATACTGTTGTTAAATTTTATATTTTTTAAACAAGACAAATTTACCCAAGACGCAAAAACCTACAAAATATTATCCACATTAAAATATTATATACAGTATTTTAAAAATTTACATAAGAAGCAAAATTGTATATAATAAGATCTCATTTCTGAGAATGTATGTGACCCTGGACCACAAAACCAGTTGTAAGTAGCATGGGTGTATTTGTAGCAAATAGCTAACAATATATAGGTCAAAATTATAGATTTTTCTTTTATGCCAAAAATGATTAGGGTATTAAGTAAAGATCATGATCCATGAAGATATTTTGTAAATTTCCTACCGTAAATATATCAAAACTTAATTTTGATTAGTAATATGCATTGCTAAGAACTTCATTTGGACAACTTTAAATGCCATTTTCTCAATATTTAGTTTTTTTTTTTCTTTTTTTTGCACCCTCAGATTTCAGATTTCCAAATAATTGTATCTCGGCCAAATATTGTCCTATCCTAACAAACTATACATCAATGGAAAGTTTATTTATTCAGCTTTCATAAATTTCCATTTCAAAAAATGGACCCTTATGACTGGTTTTGTGGTCTAAAAATGAATGAAGAATTTTGAATTTAAGTGTATTTGTCTTGTTCCATTTATGTTTTCATCTGCTACATTTAGTGAGGTTTGCGTTTTAAAGAATTGTTAATGGAACAAGAAAAAAATACAGCTAAATTCAAGATACATTCCCTGAAACACTTACAGCTTGTTTTATGTATGACAGTAAGACACCGAAGTTGAATATGAATAAGATTTTTAAAGCACTGGGGATAGAAATGCGTTTCTGTAGAACGACCTGAGGTGAAAACTGTATCTGACTGTCTGACTGGCGTGTTTGTTGTAATCCTTTGATGTGAACTGTGTCTCTTACATTGGTCTTTCCTCCTCTTTGTCCTTTTTCTTCCTTTCTTTCTGTCTCCTGTCCACTCTCACGTTTCTGTCTCCACCACTTTCGCTTCTTCCTCCTTGCGTCGTCTGTCTCTCCTCTGTGGCTCAGACCTGAAAGATATACACAACAATAAGCATAGATACTTGCTTGCCTCAGAGAACCAACGGCCTGGCCATTTCTCCACAGCACCTATGGGCTGCCTGACAGCCTCTCCGTCCTCAGGCTCTCTGTGCAGCCAGGCAGGGCTGCAGTCCGTCTCGAGCATCCAGGAGCGCATCATGTCTACGCCGGGCGGAGAAGAGGCCATCGAGAGGCTGAAGGTACACAAACAAGCATTTTACAAACAAAAGACGAGTCAAGGGCTTAAGTGAATAAGCATTTTCTGGCGTCACAGAGAGGCTTCCTCTTGAATTAATCAAAACGAATTAGCTAACAATATGAAGTAAGATAATGGAGGTGCTTCAGGCACCTGCTGACCTTTTACATTCAAAATGTTCTACTCGTAATGATTTGCATGTTCTCATACATATGTATACTCGACTCTGGATCACCATGGTAACCTAAGAGGTAATTCAAGGACTTCCTCTGCGCTGTTATGCTTTCGTTATGACAGCTTGTGTCTAAATAAATGATATCTGACGTACCAGCTGTCTGTAAACACATATGACCATTATGACATTGTCATAATAGCAAAATTTCAGTTGTTGATAACAGTTTTAAAAAGATAAATGTTAATATAAATATTAAACATGTTTAAGTACTTATATTTTTTTTAAGGAAAAAACCTACCAGTGGCTTGATGCCATTCACTGAGACTCTGTAAATGTGTGAGATAGTAAAGGAGAAAAGAGACAGAATAAGTATACGTGGCTAGAGCTTCCAGGCATTAGTTTCCATGGTTACGGCAAGTGGCTCGCACCAGTGACGTCAACCTCCGACGCAGTTCGGCAGGAAATCAGACAGAAATAGACCTGTTCTTTTGTATCAGCCTAAAATATGGATGTATAATAAAATGTCTGAGCTTCCTTGACCTCAGTCAATAACCTAATCAGATCGAAGTCTGTCCTGTGTGATTCACATGCAAACCAGTCACTACATGTCGTCAGTGATTGCCCTGCATACAACCCATTTTATGCTCACCAAGGCTGTGTTTCTTTAATAAAATACATAATATTGTGAAATATCAGAGAGATTTTTTTGAAAGATGATGTGACACTTGAAGTCTGAAGTAATGCTTAAAAAAGGTAGCTTTGCCATCACAGGAATACATTTTATTTTAAAATATATTAAAATAAGAAAACAGCTATTTTGTATTGTGCTAATGTTTCACAATATTATTGTTTTCCTGCTTTTTTGATCATGTAAATAGAGCCTTTGTAAGAATAAGAGACCTCTTTTAAAAACATTTTCACCAATAGTTCACCTAAACAAAATGACAGTTCTGTCATTAATTGTTCACCCTCATGTCGTTCCAAACCAATAAGACCTTTGTTCATCTTTGGAACACAAATTAAGATATTTTTGGAATCTGAGAGCTTTCTGGCACTGCATAGACAGCAATGCAACTACCACGTTTAAGGTAGTTTCATTGATAAAACAGTCCATGTGACATCAGTGGTTCAACCATAATTTTATAATGGTATGAGAATTTTTTGTGTGCAAAAAACGATTTTATTCAACGATTTATTCTCTTTTCTGTCAGTCTTTGCTTTATAACATTATGGTTGAACCACTGATGTCTCACAGACTATTTTAGCGATGTCCTTATTTCTTTTCTGGGCCTTGAACGTGGTAGATCGTTGCTGTCTATGCAGGGTCAGAAAGTTTTTGCATTTCATCAAAAATATCTTAATTTGTGTTCCAAAGATGAACAAAACTGTTTCAGTTTTGGAACGTCGTGAAGGTGAGAAATTACTGACAGAATTCTCATCTTTGGGTGAACTTACCCTTTAATTATTTCAACCTTTGGCCAGTAGTGTATATGTATACAAAGATCTAATATAATAATAATCCAGTTTTCCTAGTCCTCTGTAGTTACAGTGCCTTGCGAAAGTATTCATGCCCCTTAATTTTTTTTCCACATTTTATGTTGCTGCCTTATGTTAAACAGTTTTAAATAACTTTTTCCCCACATCAATCTACACTCAGTGCACCATAATGACAAAGCAATCTCACCTCTTCACCTCTCAAGCTCTGTCAGCTTGGATGGGGTCTGGCAGACATTTTCAGGTTTCTCCAGAAATGTTTGATTGGGTTCAAGCCCAGGCTGTGGCTGGACCACTCAAGTACATTCACAGAGTTGTCTATAAGCCACTCTTGCTGTGTGCTTAGGGTCATTTCCCTGTTAGAAGGTGAACCTTCTGCCCAGTCTGAGGTTCTGAATGCCCTGGACTGGGTTTTTATTAAGGCTCAATATTTTAGTGCATTGATCTTTTCTTCTACTCTGACGAGTCCCTCAGTCCCTGCCACTGAAAAACGCTACCAGCACACTTTACTTTTGGGATTGTACTTTGCGGGCGATGAGCAGTGTCTGGTTTCCTTCAAACATGATGCTTGGAATTGAGGTTCATCAGACCAGAGAATCTTGTTTCTAACAGTCTGAGGGTCCTTTAGGTGCTTTTTGGAGTGCATGGAGAGTATTGAGTATAGATTGATGTTGAAAAAAAAGTCATTTAAAGCAGTTTAACATAAGGCAGCAACATAACAAAATGTGAAAAAATATATATGTGTTTATATATATATATATATATATATATATATATATGAAGGGGTATGAATACTTTCGCAAGGCACTGTGTTTGGGTTTGTCAGAAGGATCAGCACACAGGTTTATAAAGAAGCCACAGTGTTACTTTCTAAATGAACAGATGGTAAGGGTGTTAACCCTTTAGGAAGGATCTAGGGGGAGCTTCCTGTCCCTCAGGCCAGATGGTTCTGGTCTTCCTCCTGGCCAAGGACAATAAGGGCCAGACACAATAGAGGAAAATGAGTGTTGGGCTTCCAGTATTTAACTGAGTTTACTGCTCTTGACCCCACGTCAGGCAGTTGTCCCATTGCACACTGACTTATAGCCTGGTTTTGCACTTTTAGCTATAGGAACCTGAAATTTATGACCTTGCCATGTCTGCAATGTTATGTGCTCCAACGCTGAGACCAGAATAAGCCTCTTAGTATTATGCACAGGTCAGGCAGGTCACAATGGCAAATGTGTGGAAATGTAAACTGGAAATGATTTCTGAAGGATCATGTGATTCTGAAGACTGTCTGCCAAAAATTCATCCATTCTTGTTTTTTTTTTACTGTATTTTTGATCAAATAAATGAACCTTGGTGAGCATAAGAGACTTCTTTCAAAAACATAAAATAAACTTAATTATTCCAAACTAATGAACACTAGTGTAGATTAAGTATATAATCTATATCTATATATTTAGCCATTCCAGGTCTTGTTTTATACCTCACAGCATACATTTTTAATTTCTCCTTTGAAATCTGCTGACTCTCTTTGTCTGCTGTCCTGCAGGAGTCAGAGAAGATCATAGCCGAGCTGAATGAGACCTGGGAGGAGAAGTTGAGGAAAACAGAGGCCATCCGTATGGAGAGGTCAGTAAGGGCTTAGGTGCCATCTGGCTCCCTTCCTATTGTCTCTGTGCCCATACCCATCATGCCCATGAGGAGTGTCTGCTATGTGCCTGCGTGCTCAGCTGGTGCCAGTCTGTACCAGACTTAAGCAGCTGTCAAATTGCACATACCACACTGACCTCAATACATTCAGATATTCCAGAAATATTTTCCAGATGTCTTTAGTGCTAACCGCTCATAAAAAGGTGTTGAATGCAATGTCATTCAGCATGGGCCTGATGTTTTCCTTCCCTCCCCTCAGAGAGGCGCTGCTGGCAGAGATGGGAGTAGCCATACGGGAGGACGGGGGAACCCTGGGCGTCTTCTCTCCAAAAAAGGTACAACACGTGTAAACTCCTCATTATCATTAATCACCATTCCTGTCTGCACCAGTCAGCTCCTTCTCACGTCTGGGCCTTTCTTTCTTCGTATTTCATCATCTATCATTCTTCTTCCATTCCTTTTTTTTCTTTTATCTTTTGTTTTGCTCGCCTCTTGCGATGGAATCCTATTAGTTTGGTCCCGATAGACCAACGTCACTATCTATTGAGGACTTTAGTGTTTATTCTTCTAATCAGGTTTGTAGAATTTACATTTTTTTTTACTCGTGTAGCAAGCCATAGTTGTGTATTACTAAATAGTTAATATTTTCACACATCACTCTTAATTAAATTTATGTACAGATTAATGTACATCACCATAGGTGCATTATAGTGTTTCCACTATAGCATGCATTGTGACCGATTTTGACAGATTCAAAAGCGAATGTTTTTTGCCTTTGGGAATTATTAGTTTTAATAATTTATTAGTTTTAATTTAAACCTATCAGAGCTGTTACTGATTTAATGTCCAACTGAATGTTTATAAGTCAACATGTAAAGACATGTAAACATGTAACATGTATACTTTTACAACATGTAACATGTAAACTTTTACAACAGATTTGTATTTTAATGTTGGGTAAAAAAA
The DNA here is from genome assembly GCA_019740295.1 of Labeo calbasu. Classification (NCBI taxonomy): domain Eukaryota; kingdom Metazoa; phylum Chordata; class Actinopteri; order Cypriniformes; family Cyprinidae; genus Labeo; species Labeo calbasu. The sequence goes on from JAHKKF010511684.1 coordinate 10,047, forward strand.
CAAAAACAAAACAAAACAAAAAACCTATAATAAAGTGTATATGTGACCCTGGACCACAAAACCAGTCGTAAGTAGCACGGGTATATTTGTAGCAAATATTTATATAGCAATAGCCAGCAATACAGTACATTGTATGGGTCAAAATTATCGATTTTTCTTTATGCCAAAAATCATTAGGATATTAAGTAAAGATCATGTTCCATGAAGATATTTGTACATTTCCTACCTTAAATATATAAAAATAAAATTTTTGATTAGTAATATGCATTGCTAAGGACTTCATTTGGATAACTTCAAAGGCGATTTTCTCAATATTTTGATTTTTTTTTTCTATTTGATTCTCAAATAGCTGCATCTCGGCCAAATATTGTCCTTTCGTAACAAACATACAGCAATGGAAAGCGTATTTATTCAACTTTCAGATGATGTATAAAACTTAATTTTAAAAAATTGACCCTTATGATTGGTTTTGTGGTCCAGGGTTACATATAAAGAATTATGTTTTGTTAATATACTTCTATTTAAAACTACAGAGTAGCTGAAAACATCAGGGACTTTTGTTTTTGCTTGCAAAACAAGGTCCTTGTGTGCCAGAAAGTGCATTTACCATAATTACATTATATCTGTTTAGTGTTCTGCCCTGAAACACATCAACTCAGTTAGCCTGATTCTAGAACAAGGCCTCTCCTCTGTCATTTAATAATTTTTATTTGCCTACTTACTCATGTTTTCCTTCGATTTCTCTCCTTTTTTTCTCTTGACATCTCTGTGTCATTTTAACTGTCAAATAGCATTACGTTGAAAGGCCCTGTGAAGTCTATACAGACTTTAATGGGGTGTTTTCACCCAAAAAGGTTGGTGGTGTAGTGTTGATTATGACGTACAGTAGTTTTAGTTATTTAGTTGATAGAGGCTAATGTAGTGCATTATCAGCCTTTGAAGAAGCCATTTTATGGCTTTCTGTGAGTTACTATAAGTCATTGAAATGGCATTTAAAGGGGTAGTTCACCCAAAAATGACAATTCTGTCATTAATTACTCGCCCTCATGTTGTTCCAAACCCCTAAGACCTTCATTCATCATCAGAACACAACTTAAGATATTTTCTAATGAAGACTGAGAGCTTTCTGACCCTGCATAGACCGCAACAGTACTACAATGTTCAAGGCCCAGAAAGGTAGTAAGGACATTGTTAAAATAGTCCATGTGAGATCAGTAGTTCAACCTTAATTTTATGAAGATATGAGAACACTTCTCATGTGCGAAGAAAACTAAAATATTGACTTTATTCAGTAATTTCTTTTCTTTGTAATGTCTTGTAATGTGCATTCATGCCAGTAATGTGCAAGGTCAGAAAGCTCTAGGTTTTCATCAAAAATATCTTAACTTGTGTTTCAAAGATGAACAAAGGTCTTACGGGTTTGGAATTAATGACAGAATTTAAATTTTTAGGTGAACTAGCCCTTTAACCTCATTATTTCATTTTTAATTGGCCTGTGAATGTCACTGTAGCTGTAGTGACATTAGTCACTTTTGTCTGACTTGTCTAACATTTTCATTGACCCTGTTTCCCTACAGACTCCACACCTGGTGAACCTGAACGAGGATCCTTTGATGTCAGAATGTCTGCTTTATTATATCAAAGATGGAATAACAAGGTATAAAATCACTTCCAGAGCTGTCAGAACTTTCTTAGCTCTCTGTATGTTGCACTTAGGCATTTTATGATTGCTACCTATCCAACCAGTCAAGTGTCTTACAAAGGACACGATGTTGTTTACTGCTTTGATGATAGGATTTTTTCCACTTCTCCAATTTAGACTACTTATTATGGGCAGGCTATGCACTGAGCAAAATTTATATGTATACATGTTTCAAACTTCTGCTCCTCATATTGTTCATTAAACATAAAATATGTTTTAATTGTCTATAATTGTCACATCAGTTGTGAGATAAATAGCTTGTTGCTGAAAACTTGCTGCATTATGTTTGGTTACGGTTCTGTAATGTGAATGTCAGAGTATCCCTGCGTTAATTAAAATAAATGTCTTTGTTTTGACAGGGTGGGCCAGGCAGATGCAGAAAGAAGACAGGATATCGTTCTGAGCGGAGCGCACATCAAAGAGGAGCACTGTATCTTCCGCAGCGAGAGGAATGCCAACGGAGATGGTTAGAGCTCACTTACATCTTTAGATCTTTAGATTTAACTGTTCAGTTCATCTGTCAGCTGTTAAACGCTTTTAAATCAGACATAATCAGCAAACTGCAAATGAATGAATTTTCCTGTTAAAGATTATCTTTGTTCTTTACACTTTTACTTGAACATCTGATATTAGGCTTTGTTGCTGGAGGTAGTGAATTGTCTTTTGTCTCCACAGTGATTGTCACGTTGGAACCATGTGAGGGATCTGAAACATACGTGAATGGAAAACGTGTGAATTCTGCAGTCCAGCTGCGCTCAGGTGACTCACAGACACGCTGCACATTTCAGTTCTGGTCAGTTTACAATAATGCCTTAAAGGAGAACTCCACTTCTAGAGCAACAATTTACAGATAATGTACTTACCCCCTTGTCATCCAAGATGTTCATGTCTTTCTTTCTTCAGTCGTAAAGAAATTATGTTTTTTGAGGAAAACACTTCAGGGTTTTTCTCCATATAATGGACTGATAAGGTGCCCCGAGTTCCAAAATGCAGTTTAAATGCGACTTCAAATGAAGGAAGAAGGGTCTCATCTAGCGAAACGATTTGTTATTTTCAAAAAATAATACAATGTATATACTTTTTAATGTCAAACGCTTGTCTTGTCTTGCTCTTCCCGACCTCTGTTTCCCGACCAGTTCTTGACAGTTAGGGTATGTCGAAAGACTCCCATCTCATGTTCTCCCTCAATTTCAAAATCGCCCTATGTCGCTGTTTTACCTTTTTTGTTAAGGGTGTTTGATCTTTTTAGCATGTTCACTTTGCAAAGACTGGGTGGGTACTTCTGCAGAGATGTAGGATGATTTTGAATGATTTTTGAAGTTTAGGGAGAAAATACGACCAGACTTTTTCAACATATCCTAACTGTCTTGAGCCAGAATACAGAGTTCAGGCAGAGCAAAACAAGACGAGCATTTGAGATTAAAAAGTATTTAAATTGTATTTTTTAAAAATGAAAATAACTGATGGTTTCACTAGATGAGACCCTTCTTCCTTGGCTGGGATCGTTTACAACCACATTTGGGATCTTTTGAAGCCGCATTTAAACTGTGTTTTGGAAGTTCAAACTCGGGGCACCTTATCAGTCCATTATATGAAGAAAAATCCTTAAATGTTTTCCTCAATAAACACAATTTATTTACTACTGAAGAAAGAAAGACATGAACATCTTGGATGACAAGGGGGTGAGTACATTATCTGTAAAGTGTTGTTCTAGAGGTGGACTTCTCCTTTGTTTTGATAACAAATGTCAATTTGCAACATCAAGCAACATAATGGACTTTATACAGCTGAAAGAACTGCAAGTGGCTAAGACCACAAGCCAAAATTTGTGTTTATAGGCCACTGCTCCAATGTGTACAAACCTTCTCATTCCTCAGGTAACCGCATTATCATGGGAAAGAACCACGTGTTCCGGTTTAACCACCCTGAGCAGGCTCGCGCTGAGCGTGAGAAGACCCCGACAGCGGAGACCCCCGTAGAGCCAGTGGACTGGACCTTCGCCCAAAGAGAACTGCTTGAGAAACAGGGTATCGACATGAAGCAAGAGATGGAGAAGAGGTATGAAAGGACCTCGTAATCATCATATTTTGTTAAACAACAGCTTCAGGTTCAGTACAAGAAGTAGATCATTTGGACTCATCCCTCAGGCACTGACAATGAATACACCAGTTTAGCAAGTAAACGTCCACAATAGTTTCTGGTTACATACACATACACTAACCAGTCAAAAGTTTTTGAACCGTAAGATTTTTAATGTTTTTTTTTTTTTGAAGAATTCTCCACTGCTCACCAAACCTGCATTTATTTGATCCAAAATACAGCAAAAACAGTACAATTTTGAAATATTTTTACTATTTAAAATAACTGCTTTATATTTGCATTTTAAAATGTAATTTATTTATGGGATCAAAGCAAAATTTTCAGCATCATTACTCCTGTCTTCAGTGTCATATGATCCTTCAGAAATCATTATAATATGCTGATTTGCTGTTCAAGAAACATTTTTTTTTTATTTTTATCAATATTTAAAAAAGTTAAGTACTTTTTTTTTTTTTTTTTTGGTTAGGATTCTTTGATAAATAAAAAGATCTGAAGGTCAGAAATAAAAAGCTATATCTGAAATAAAAAGTTTTTTGTAACATACTATTCAAAAGCTTTGTGACTGGAGTAATGATGCTAAAAATTCAGCTTTGAAATCACAGAAATAAGTTTATTTTAAAGTGTAGTCAAATAGAAAGCAAAAGTATTTTAAATAGAAAAATATTCAAAATTTTACTGTTTTTACTGTACTTTGGATCAAATAAATGTAGGCTTGGTGAGCAGAAGAGACTTCTTTAAAAAACATTAAAAATCTTACAGTTCAAAAACTTTTAACTGGTAGTGTACATGGATATGGAAACTGCATTTGAACATTTATTGTCTTGGTACAGGCCTTACTGTAAAATATAATTTATTTTTAAATTACGGTTGAATCAGTGATTTTTCTGTAGTAACTGACGCAATGCCTATATATACACATGTGCTGTCGATAGAGCTTAACTTGTATTCAAACTCTCAAAATTCTTTCAAGAGAAGTGTGGATTCCGGCTAATACATAGTTTAGGGTTGGATAGCCAACCGGAGCCGGGGGCACCCGACAGCTACAGAAGACAAAATCTACATTTTGTGAACTTTAAGCTCTTGCTATGGAATGTGAGCACATATGAATTGGATTATTGTAAGAAGGATTTTTTAGGATTATGTTGCGGAAAGGAAATGCAGTAAGCATAAGAAAGAACAGCTTTCTGATGCAGTGGTCTCGCACTGTATTATATCAGGCTTACAGAAATGGAGATCCTGTATAAAAAAGAGAAGGAAGAAGCGGACCAGCTGCTTGAGCAACAGAGACTGGTAAGGCTGAATCTCTTTGATAATTCTTGTTTCTTCTGTTGTTTATCAGAGGACCTGTTCTTTCGTTTCAATTAGACCTTTATTGTCCTTCAAAATTAGACTGAGGGGAGAGATGTGCCATTTGATGAACCGAGTAAAAAGGCTCCTAGTTTTTTCTACTTGCTCTGCTGAAGTCCAACCAGCACTAATTCTGCACTCTTAGCTCTGACAACTTGAGACTTTTGTGTGTCTGTATGTATGTGAGAGAGAGAAAAACACTTCTCCCAGTGCATGGCTGAACCTCTTTGCATGGTAACTGAATCCACTCTGTCTGGATTGAGATAGCAGATGGCCCATTGCTGATATGGACTGATTTACATATTCAGTTTGATACAGCAAGAATTAGCGAGAACTACTTATTCAAATTTTCACTTCTCTCTCATAGATTTGAGATGTAACTTTGCAAAACAGCATCAGCAGAAAAATACAAATTCGGCTTTTAATTAGTAATCAGTGTTTTATGAAATCCAGTGTTGTGTAAGGCATTGGTTTGCCATGTACCAGTTAAAGACTCCGTGAAATCGAAATGGGAGCTTTTTATTTTTATTTTTGAATGAAAATAAATTTGACACTACAATGTTTTAGAGCTGTCATTTTTTTCAATTTAATTAAATGAAATGTCACTCTTAAGGGTTACATATTTTTGTGTAATATTTGTGATCCTGGACCACAAAACCAGTCATAAGTAGCACAAGTATATTTGTAGCAATAACCAACAATACATTGTATGGGTCAAAATGATCCATTTTTCTTTTATGCCAAAAATCATAAGGTTATTAAGTAAAGATCATGTTCCATGATATTTTGTAAATCTTCTACCGTAAATATATCAAAAATTAATTTTTGATTAGTAATATGCATCGCTAAGAACTTCATTTGGACAACTTCAAAGGCGATTTTCTCAATATTTTGTCTTTTTTGCACCCTCAGATTTGGGATTTTCAAAATGGTTGTATCTCGGACAAATACTGTCCTATCCTAACAAACCATGCATTAATGGAAAGCGTATTTATTCAGCGTTTGAATAAATTAATAAAATTGATAATTGGTTTTGTGGTCCAGGGTCACATTTTGTGAGTGCTCTAATAAGATCCGCCGTCAGCTTAATTTGATATAAAGTAAAAATGTTATATAATATAAAGCCAGTTTAAGCCATTTTTTTTTTTTTTTTTTTTTTTTTTAATCATTTGGTCTTCACACTTAATTTTAATATTTTCTCACATAGTAGAAATTGGCCTTTGCAAATATTTATTTAAACTGATTTACTTTTACAGAAATCACATTTTGAAAGTATTTTTGACATCAGTCTATGCCCATCACCATTTTTCATGGGGTCTTTAAATTAAATTGGAGATCTTTTCTTTGGTTTATTCTGTATGCTGCTTTTGCATGGTTTGATTTTTGTAGCATGTTTAACAGATTAATTTACAGGGTACTTAGTACCTCATTTAGTATTTGTTGCTGAGCAGTGTTAAGCTGGTGAAGCTTGAGTCAGCGTTTGATTTACCCAAATAGATTTTGTTTCGTCTGAGTTTGTTGGTTTTCTCAATGCAATTGCTGATATTTCCAATGCATTGTTGCCATAACCCAAGATTTCTGCTGTAGTTGATGAAGGCTAGTGACAATGTGGTTTCTCATTGACGTCTGTAGCCTTGAGTTCTACACATCTGTGTCTGGCCAGGCACAGAGGGCATGCTATAACACAGCTATCCGTGCTGGGGTCTTAATCAATGATGACAAGCTCTCCAATGCTCCGATGGTCTCATTCACATAATCTCATACACAGAACGACACAGATATCATACACTGCACTGATTGCACAACCGCGATTACACGGTCGCCAGCTGTCTCCTGTTATTTGACTGTGATTTTTGTACTGTCCTTGTTTTACTTGACCTGGAAAATGAGAAACTGCATTTTCTCTCAACTAACCTCTTAACTGTAGTGGATGAAATCGATGCTTTTAACCTCCTCCGAGCCTGTCCTTTCTCTTTTTTCTTCTCTGTACTGACCTGTAATAAACACGCAAGAGTCTAACCCACTGCTAGAGCTAGAAAAACTTCTAAACCCAAATCTTCTCTATCAAGGACTTCATTTGAGGGAATGAAGCAAAACTCTTCAGGCTTTGCTGCATGCCACTGAAGCATGTTTGGGGTGCAACTTTCAAGAGCACTAATTGAAGAGGATTTCATGAATTTAAACTTGACAAAAAAAGAAAGAAAAACCAGCTCAACAACAAAAACGGCAGATCGAGCAACATCTATCCCCTTTTTGTTGACATTTTTCTCATAATCATGAAAGTCATGCCTTGAATTTACTTTTTATAGTGATATGCAACTTGGGAATAACAGTGATTTGAACTGTAAACCTAAAAAAATTAACAGAAAGCTTTAGTATTATCAAATGCATCTGCAAGTACATATGTGACCCTGGACCACAAAACCAGACAAAACCAGTAGCACAGGTATATTTGTAGCAATAGCCAAAAATACATTGTATAAATCAAAATTATAGTTTTTCTTTTATGCGAAAAATCATTAGGATATTAAGTAAAGATCATGTTCCATTAAGATATTTTGTAAATTTACCACTGTAAATATATCAAAACTTAATTTCTGATGAGTAATATGTATTGCTAAGAACTTAATTTGGACAACTTTAAAGGCGATTTCCTCAATATTTAGATTTTTTTTTTTTCTTTCTTTCTTTTTTTTGCAACCTCAGATTCCAGATTTTCACATAGCTGCATCTCAGCCAAATATATTTGTTTTTTATTCAGCTTTCAGATAATGTATAAATCTCAATTTCAAAAAATTGACCCTTATGACTGGTTTTGTGGTCCTGGGTCACACTGTAGTCAACTTACAGTCCACAAAATATTAGAAATTGTCAAGTAGGCTGACATTTTTTTTCTCAGCTTAATGAATCAATTTGTACATTTTTCTGCACTTAAATGTTGTATTGTTTTCTCAAAGATTTAGAAATCTCTAGAAAGTTTTACTTATGTAATGTAATGTAATGTATCTATGTGTATAGTCTCAAACAGATACTTAAGAAATGTACACATAAATGGAAACTTAACGTTTTTCATACACAACCAGCAGCAATGCTTCTACTTTCATTACAATCTCATTATAGCAAAGCATCATCTCATTCAGCCGTTCCCATTTTGCATATCACACCACTGTCCATTCTTTACAGAAGACATTCCTTTTGATTTCGATATCCCATTTTAATTTTCCCATTTTGTTTTTCGCACTCTTTGGTTTGTTTCCTGTTTTGTTCTCTCAAGGATGGAGACTCTGATAGTGGCGACGACTCTGATAAGAGGTCGTGCGAGGAGAGCTGGAGACTCATCACTTCGCTTCGGGAGAAACTTCCTCCCAGCAAGCTCCAAACCATAGTCAAAAAGTGTGGCTTACCCAGCAGCGGTAAAAGACGTGAGCCTGTCAAAATGTACCAGATCCCTCAGCGTCGTCGCCTTACAAAAGACTCCAAATGGGTGACTATCTCAGATCTGAAGATTCAAGCAGTCAAAGAAATTTGCTACGAGGTGGCTCTGAACGATTTCCGTCACACCCGTCAAGAGATCGAGGCTCTGGCTATAGTGAAAATGAAAGAGCTTTGTGCCACCTACAACAAGAAAGACCCAAACGAACGGGACTCTTGGAGAGCGGTGGCTCGAGACGTCTGGGACACCGTAGGCGTCGGAGACGAGCGAATCGAAGACGTAATAACCAACGGGCGAGGTATAACAGACATGGATGACCTAAAGGTGCACATTGACAAACTGGAAGACATCCTGCAAGAGGTGAAAAAGCAAAACAACATGAAGGACGAAGAGATTAGAGCTCTGCGGAATAAGATGTTGAAGATGGAGCAAGTGATTCCGCTAATCTCCAACGAGTCCCAAGACAAAAACGCACGCAGTGCACCAATGAGAGCCCGGAGTTCAAGTGAGGGTAAAGCTCCTGAGGAGAAACCCAACGCCGAACAGTCAGACGAGTCGGCGTCTAAGATGATGGATGATGATTCTTCGTTTCGACGTGGGCGAATGCGCTGGATGCGACAAGAGCAGGTACGCCTCAAGAACCTCCAGCAACAGGAGATTTCCAAGCAGCTCCGGAGGCAAAACGGACCTCACCGATTCATCCCGCCTGAAGACCGCAAGCTACGCTTCCCCTTCAAGAGCAACCCCAAACATCGCAACTCTTGGACGCCTGGCACTCATATCATAATCACAGACGAACAGGTGATCGAGTTGAAAGTTCCCAAAGAAGCAGTCCAGGAAGAGGAAGACTGCAAAGGGGAAACTGAAGAGCCTAGAGAACAAGCAGTGCCCATCATCCACACGTACCCTACTCTTCCCAGTCCCACGGGTCAACATAGAAGCAAGGATTTAGAACAGGGCTTAAGCCATAGACACAATCAAAGCCAGAAACTCCATGAACGAGGTCGTAGTAACTCCTTCAACAGCAGCCAGCGTGCCTCGGACTCTACAGAGTCCCTCAACTCTGGGAACAGGAAGCCCCCTCACCCCCAACAGGCGTTTTACCAGCCACGCTACAACCAAAACCAGCACTATTATCCACAACAACAGCATCCACAGTTCTGTCATTACAATACGGATGCCAGCAACAACTACCAGCAGTACCCACCCAATCAGCAGCCGAGCCACCACAACAATTTTTACACGCCACCCCGTATGCGTAGGCAAATGTCTGCCCCCAATTTGAAGGGGAGTCGAGAAACCACAGTGTGACTTTGGGCATAGGTTCGTGTACAGAACTAGTTGACGCTACAAATCACACATCACAGACTCATCACAGCATTGGACAGCTTGTCCTCATCAAGTCAACAATTGAATGTTCTTGTTGTCATTTCTGATACAAATTGCAATGGAAAATACCACATGAGCACCTTGCATCAATTTTATCCCCCATCTATGTTAGTCAGCATATGGGTTAAAAATCTAGCAATAAGTGTGTTGGTTAAAGGTGTCCAAGCCACAACAAGATCTCAGAAAAGTGTTTTTTGTTTTTTTCAATATTGGGAACTATGAGTTTAGAGAGAGACACCCTTTAGTTCTTGACTGTAGTATTAACTTTACTTTTTTAAAACTTTAGCGTGCCATTATGGAATTGAGAAGTACTTTACACTGATTTGCCTCAGTTTACTTTTGTTTTGCTGCTGGTCTTGATGGTCTGAAGCGATCTACAAGTTGAACACATAACCACTACACTGCAACATTTCATACTGTCCATTGAGAACCTTGAACCATTACTTGAATTTTAAGTTTTTGAATTTACAATTCAGTCATGTTTGTGCATTCAAGATGCATGGGTGATATGTTTAGCAAATGCTGGAAGGTTAATAGCCAACCTTTTATCCTCTTGAATGTTTCTAAACTGAATGCAAATGACATTTTTACTGTTACACTTTATGCAAATTGTTTGATTTCATGAGTATTGGGTCCTTGGGTTGGTATCCCCCTTTACGTTGTTTGAATATGAATGGTGGCAGCAAAGGCCTTTCTGATGAGGAAAAGATTATGAAGGAATGCTTTTAAAGTTTTTAAGTGCCTTATTGACTAACTAAGGTGTCATTAACATTGTACAACTCGTACTCGGCACCGAAGCGAAATAATAGCAGTATATGAAGAAAACAGAATGATTTTGATGTGAAAGATAAAGACACCACCCCTAAATTTTCATCAAAATAATGACCTTTTTTATAAAGTTTTGTTCTGCCTTATTCTAAGTACAAACCACTCTGCACTAAACAACCATATCCAAAGAGGCAGTGTTTTTTGTGAAACGTGGTAAAAGAACGGCTTCAGAGCTTGCTTTGCATCTATTGTTCCTCTGAACTGTCTGATCCTCAATAGGGGGACAGCCTGTTCCCACGGGATGGAGTCAGTGTGCTAGAACACTCTGCTGTTCTCCTCAATCTTAACATGATTAGAATCGCATTTATTTTCGGGTGTCTGCTGCGTGGCAAGCGAGCCCACAAAAAGCACTAGAGACGTCTCATGAAAAAGGTCTCTAGCAGGGTTGTTCCCATGGCTTCCAAGGCATGTTTTTAGAGAAGGAATACTCTTAAAAGCCAAATTAAGTTTGCTGGAGAGGTAAATGTTGCACTGCGTTTTGTTTTTTTTGTCTCACGTGAATTCACAGCCTGTACGTATATGTAATGCCACTGAGCACTTGATTAAATTTACCACTGTTTTTAACTCATTAATTATGTTCACGTTAATGTAGTTGTATGTCCTTATACTTAAGCCACTGTGATTTCCCTGCTTAAGCCTTGATTTAATTATGCACTGGTGTGCCTCAGCGCCCAAGTGTGACCCATTACCAGCTGCGTATTACCAAAGCACATGTTCTGAAATCCTCTTCATGTCATCTCCTCTGCCCAGAGCCAAGTGTTAGCCAACTAGGTCAAAAGTCCATGCATTGCTCCATATGAATGAAGAACTTGACAGCTTTTGTTGCCAGAAATACTGCCTTGTTTCTATTGAAACCGTTGGGTTTAGGTATAGTAATGCATATTTGCATAAAACACAGTTGCTTTCCCTTCAAAAACTAAGAAACTGGATCAATAAAGAAGTAGGACTGTGGTTAAAAGGTGAAATGTGTCATTTTTAGTTTGGCTCAACCAATTATATCAGTTTGGGGGCGGGGCTGCCTGTATTTCTGTCCACTGACAAATCTGTTTAGTGCAATGACACATTTCACCTTTCAGTGCTGCACAGAAATTAAACTAAGTCACTTCTCGATAATCTTTCTGTTTAACTGCTATCTAGACATGCCATTTCCCTGCTCCAATAAAGAATGTTATGCTAACATTAATGCACGGTGCTGTCAGCTACTCTTAACTACCACGAGAGGAGCTAAGGAAATGTGTAAAGTCAAACGGACAATGTATTTTTACCCTTTTTATAGGTATGTCACTTGTCTGTTCAGTGTTTTATCTATATGCAATGGGGATATCAAGTGCCTCCACAAGGCCCTGTATTATAATGTGCTGTTTTGGGGGGCGTTTTTGTGCAACGTATGATCTTCAATGCACAAAGATGTGTTGATGGTTTACTAATATTGCTATTACATTGAACTGTGCTGAATATATCAATTTCAAACAATGACTGAAATAAAGTGGACAAGTTTGAAATGTATTGAGTGTTGACACTGAGCTAAATGTCTTTATACAAATGTTAAATAGCAATCACGTTTGTGACCCTGGACCATAAGGTCATAAGTAGCACTGGTATATTTATAGCAATAGCCAAAAATACATTGTATGGGTCAAAATGATTGATTTTTCTTTTTTCTTTTTGGAAGATCATGTTCCATGAAGGTATTTTGTAGATTTCCTACCTTAAATATATAAAAACGTAATTCTTTATTAGCAATATGCATTGCTAAGTACTTTTATTTTTTTTTTGCACCCTCAGATTACAGATTTTCAGGTGAATGGTGAATAAATAAGTTTTACATTAATGTACAAATCTCACTGTCAAATCTCACTGGTTTTGTGGTCCAGGGTCACGTTTAAAGAAATAAAGTATTAAATGTTGTAGATTTATCATAATCTTTAAGCATATTACAGCTTTTAGGAGGTATGACAGCAGTTAGCCATTAGTCAGCATTGTGATTTAAGTCTGAAGTTAAATATGAAATGAGTATGACTTAAAATCCAGAGCAGTTATATTATCCATCTAGTGTAAGTAGATTTACAGCTGCTTTGACATTGAATTTACAGACAGAACATTTTCATTTGTTATAAAACTATGTGGGATAACAAAATCTGTTTAAATGTCAGGAAAATGTTATATAACCACATTTTTAGTGAAACCGCATACGGAATACCTCTCTTTACGGTGCACAGCCTGTTCTACCTGAAATCTTTTCATTACTATTTAAATGTATTATAAATGTCAGATGCATTTTGGTAGTGAAATGTCTAGACAGCTTGGCACCATGGAAATTCTTTCTATGCGGCAGTAGAGAACATACCTTGATTTTACCATTTTCAAAACTGCTGGAAGTGTGCAGGAAGGTTTTATGTCTCGGATGTTATCTTAAAAAAAGTGTTCCCCCATGGTAGAACATTAAAACTAAAAGTGCTTTTTTATGTTTTCACTATTCCAATCACATATGTGACCCTGGGCAACAAAACCAGTCATAAGGGTCAATTTTTTGAAATTTTGAGATTTATACATCATCTGAAAGATGAATAAATAAACTTTCCATTGATGTATGGCTTGTTAGGATAGAACAATATTTGGCCAAGATACAAAAATCTGTAATCTGAGGGTGATTATTTTGAGAAAATCGCCTTTAAAATTGTCCAAATGAAGTTCTTGGCAATGCATATTACTAATCAAAAATGAAGTTTTGATATACTTACAGTAGGAAGTTTACAAAATATCTTCATGGAATATGATCTTTATTTAATATCCTTATGATTTTTGGCATAAAAGAAAAAATCGATAATTTTGACCTATACAATGTATTTTTGGCTATTGCTACAAATATACCCGTGCTACTTACGACTGGTTTTGTGGTTCAGGGTCACGTATTTTTAAGTTATGGGTTTGTTCAAATCTAAAGTTTTAAACTGGAAGGATGGTTTTGAAGCCTATATGGAAATAAGACTTGGACGTGAGCTTTTTGTTACTTGAACCACATCACAATGCCCTAGCAACCCTATATCTGTGCAAAATTAGTGCTGTTTACTTTTACTTCAGTCTATGTCATTAAAAAGTAATTTAAGAAGTGTAATTATTCCGGTGCCATGAACTAGCCAAACGGCACACAGTTGCTTAAGCTGCAGTGTAACCATTATTTTGAAGCTTTATCTCTAAGGTTCAGTAAGTGTTTGTCGTGCTGATACGATCGTGTCATGTCTCTCTTCATCAAACCTTCTCAAAGGTATATGAGAGTAAACTGCAAGAGCTGCAGAAACAGGTGGAGACTCGCTCGCTGGCTGCAGAGACCCCAGATGAAGAGGAAGAAGAAGAGGAAGAGGATGAAGGTAATATTTATGGGTGTTAGAGGATTAGTTCACTTCCAGAATAAAAATTTCCTGATAATTTACTCACCCCCCCATGTCATGCAAGATGTTCATGTTTTTCTTTCATGTTTTTGAGAAAAACATTCCAACATTTTTCTCCATATAGTGGACTTTAATGGGGATCAACAGGTTTGAACGTCCAAATTGCAGTTTCAATGCAGCTTCAAAAAGCTCTACACGATCCCAGCTGAGGACAAAGAGTCTTACCTAGTGAAACGATCAGTCATTTTCTTAAAAAAAAAAAAAAAAAAACAACAACATAAATGCTCATCTTGCATTAGATCTATGATGCGCATCAGTAAATTCACACATTACGTAATCATGTTGGAAAGGTCACGTACGGTTATTTCTTCATCCGTGTAATTCGGTTCAAAAACGTAGGGTAGGGCGATAAACTTCTTAATCTTAATTTTCTCCTCCAAATTCAACATCATCCAACATTGTTTGACTTTTTTGTAACAGACGTTTGACTTTCTTTGCACGTTCGCTTTGTAAACAGTGGGTCGGTATTTCCGCCTACGTCACTTTTGACCTTTCCATTGTAACTACGTAATGCGTGAAGTCGAGCTAGTGCAAGATGAGTATTTGTGGTTAAAAAGTATATGCATTTTTATTTATTTATATGTTTTTTTAGAAAATGACCAATCGTTTTGCTAGATAAGTCTCTTATTCTTCGGCTGGCATTGTGTAGACCCATTTGAAGCTGCATTGAAACTGCAACTTGGACCGTTTGCCATCATTGAAGTCCACTATATGGAGGAAAATCCTGGAATGTTTTCCTCAAAAACCTTAATTTCTTTCAACTGAAGAAAGAAAGACATGAACATCTTTGATGACATGGGGTGAGTAAATTATCAGGACATTTTTATTCTGGAAGTGACCTAATCTTTTAAGCTACCCAATGGGATGAAATGCACCCTTTTTTCAAGAGGTTTATATGCAATCTATGGGGACACTGTACAAGTAGAACATGTTCCTAAATCAACATGGTTTAAATCACATTCCTGTCCTAACTCTATCCAACCCCAACAATCAGAGGAACATCAATAATAGGCTGATAAGCCCCTACTCTCTATCCCAATAGTCTGGTTGATATTGTTCTAGGAACAATAAGGACATCCTGCCTGGCAAAATCACAGCCACCTACAGTATATCACTGCCGTGCCATGTTTGACTGTTATTCCTCTATTGTTGCAGTGCCCTGGACCCAGCATGAGTATGAGCTGGCTCAGTGGGCTTTCAGGAAGTGGAGATACCACCAGTTCACCTCCCTCAGAGACCAGCTGTGGGGCAATGCTGTATACCTCAAAGAAGCCAATGCCATCAGCGTGGAGCTCAAGAAAAAGGTACAGCAAACATTTGTCAGTTATCACTGAAAAACAACCCAACGAGGAGAATGCTCCCTGTCTGAATGACCTCTAAAACCGACAGGTCAGGTTTTTCACTGCCACAACATGATGTAAAACAGTGTATAACTGGGTTTTTCTTTGTGATGGCTGTTTACAAGTAGGTTGTGCTGTATTTACATATTCTCAGATAGATCCCTGTTGCTTTATTCATTACCCATGTGTCAGCTTTCAATGGTTGTCTCATTAATGTCAAAAAAGCACACAGACCGTTTCATCAGTTCTTTTTCAGTCACTTGCTTCACTTTTACTTGTTTATGCCATATGTGTATAACCTCGTGAAGACCCCTGCTGTGGAGCCTTGAGATAGAAACATTTCTCTTCTGATTTATCATGCGCTCTTACTTTATATTTATAGCTTCAGTGGCGATTTTTAATTCATTCATCAGCGTGTGGAAATCTTCTGCTGTATTCAGCTTTGTTACGCACTTCAGTTTCCAAAAATGTCTGAACCTACAATCTTTCAGTCATTGGCTCACATTATTCATCCTTGTTTATGCCCTTATGTCTCATTTACATGATCTGTTTGTAGGTCCAGTTCCAGTTTGTCTTACTCACAGACACCCTCTACTCTCCGCTGCCCCCGGAGCTGCTGCCTCCAGAACCAGAGAAAGAACGTGACCCAAGGCCTTTCCCTCGAACGGTGGTGGCTGTGGAGGTTCAGGACTTGAAGAACGGAGCCACTCACTATTGGTCCCTGGAGAAGCTCAAGTAAGCCTTGCGCTGCCAACCAACCTGTGATCTACAGAGATTTGTGCTTATTTCTTGTGCAATTATTATTTGGAACAATCCATTTAGAAATCCCAAAGCTCTATTTAAAATGTTCAACTTGTTTATTTTATATTAAATGGTGTTTAAACTGCTATTTATCAACTGTAATTGTTTCTCAGTGTGACATTTATGACAGAACATTTGCATGGCTCCTTGTGTTTGAATGGAAATACATTCACTGGAAACAATGAGTTCTGTCATTCTAGCAACTCCAGAAGTCTCCTACCCATGTGGCCAGTCACATGGCCATATTCCAACATGACATTTAACATGAATTATAACATTGTTGATTTATTTGATTTTGCGATGTGAGATGAAAAATGTGACTTGACTTGTCATGTTCTTACAGGCAGAGGCTGGACCAGATGCGCGAGATGTACGACCGTGCGGGCGAGATGGCCTCGTCCAATCCGGGTGAGGATGGGGATGGTGCTTTGACCGGCAGTGACCCATTCTATGACCGCTTCCATTGGTTCAAGCTGGTTGGGAGGTATGCTAAACGCCTAACCTTGTTCCTATAATCTGAAAAATAGGAACAAGTAATATGGTTTTAAATACTGTGAAATTAGGTTTAATTCTTCGCAAACATTTTGCACTTTTTATGGTTAAAACATGGCGTGAGTGTGTGAGAATTTGTGTTATGTTTGTTTATAAAAAAGCTAAAAAGGGAGTTCATAAATCATTCATGACATCTTTGTTTAGTCATTTACACTGTTATTTTTCTCTTCATATTTAAATCCTTTTTATTCACGTTTGTGTTTCTGTTTGTTTTGCATTGTTTTTGGAATCATTATATGCTTGTGTTTCACTGTATGCTAATGTAGTGTTTATTTATTTTTTTAAATGCAATGTTTTCATCCGTTTGTCATTATTTCAAACATTCATTTCAAATGTAGATTGCTTTTTGTTCCTTTGTGCACATTGTATACATTTTTATGATTTTTCTTTTCTTTTTTTTTATGTTTTATTCCCACAACCATGATAAGAACAGTTTCTGTATTTTTTTTTTTCATGTAAAAACTGCATTGACATAGTTAAAAATAGCAGTTATTTATTCATGTACCTGTTTTCTACTGTATGTCTAAAGTCGAGGCCCTTAAATGTGGGTCATTTAAATAATCCTGTGAACTCTTGCTTGTGCCTGCATCCTACCCACACACCATTTTTTTAGCTCACCTATTTTTCACGGCTGTGTGAACGAGCGTCTGGCCGACCGCACTCCCTCGCCCACCTTCTCCACCACCGATTCTGAGATCACCGAGTTGGCCGACGAACGGCAGAGCGAGATGGAGGACTTCATGGATGACGAGGCTTTCGTGGACGACACCAGCTCAGATGCTGGGACCGAGGAAGGCTCTGACATCTTCAGCGACGGGCAGGACCCCTTCTATGACCGTTCGCCATGGTTCATCCTGGTGGGCAGGTTGGTGGTGGCCACTGCTCGGGGGAAACCTGAAAAATGAGTGCTGGAATAAGAGAGGAATGAATGACAAAGAGAAATGGAGACACTTCTGTGGCTCAGTGTGCAGCTGTTAATGATCAAAAGATTTAGATACAGTGAAAATGAAATAAACTGAATTCATTTTCTAGTCATGTGAGATCTGATCTGATCTGAGAGACTGCTCACAGGGCTATACCAGATATCTCCTCAAGTTCTCCAAAGCCTACATTTAACCTCCATCTGTCTAGTTTGGTTTAACATCAGTACTCTAAACATCAGTACAAATTTGTGTTTGTGTTCATCCATTGTATTTATTTTGATCGGGCTGTCAATCGATTACAGTGTGTTGTAGTTAGGGCTCTCTTTGCGTGTGTCGATTAATGCCAAATTACCGGAAGTGGCGCTTTCATAAAACGCATTAGGTCGTTTCCAAGGCTGCACATAAAGCCTAATACTATTGCGAATTCACAAACGTTATGATTAAATGCCATAGGTTTAATATGCGCTTTGTTTACATGCGTATAGGTTACGTACATGCGTGTCAGAGCAGCTCAGTTCACAATTGTAATTTACACGTTTGGAGTGTCTCGAACGCCATTTCTGCATATGACTGTGAGTTTGTGTTTTTATAACGTTAATTTGGGAACGCAACGTGCGCCATTTCATCGGATTTGTAAAGTAAATTCTTTATCAACCTACACAAACACAGGAGAATATACCAGAATCCTCCTCCTGTTCATGGCGATTTCCAAATAAAAGCTCAAACCCGTACTCTGAGTTTACATTTTGATGGCCACATATTCAAGAAACTGCCGCATTTCTGTTGTGAAAAAATAGCCGAATTTTAAAGATTAAGTGGACATTTGAATTAAATGTTGTTTAGTCAATATTAAACAGCGATTTGATGGCGCTGTAAAGTTTAAAAACAATCGTCAGGCCGTTGGCGCCCTCTGCAGTCATTTGTTATAATGAATAATGCCAATTAGTTATGTTGTTTATAATGTTATGTATTTTAAATTTGATTCAGTAAACCCATAAGATTACTTTCTTTTGATACTTTTAACTAATTATTATTGTCTCTTATTGTATTCTATTTAAAGTCCCCCTGTAGTCAAAATTTTATCACTTAAAACTGATGTTTGATCATCAAAATGGCATATTAAAATGTTTTTTCTTGTGAAAATAATTTTCTCATGCCTTAAAACAGCTTGAATGTAACTCTACCCCCCTTGCCTCATCTATGAATATGCAAATTAGCCCCGCCCCCACGCGCTCACACCAGCCAGAGCCCCCAATCCACTAACTAAACTGTAGTAAACGCGGTATGATGGCGAAATACGGAAAATGACTGATAAAACTGTATTTTACTAGCGGACAACTACAGTAGATACTGTAACATTTGTTAAAGTTACTTACTTGACGATGCGGTGCCTTGAAGGCTCGAATGCAGCCTAGTTTGTGAATCCAGTTCGCGCCCGGGAGCATATGCGAATGAAGTGCAGACGGCAATGCGGGAGAGGTGCGTCTGACTCCGGGCTACTTTTACACTGTTGCCGAGGGGTATTTTTCAAGTTAGCGGTTGTGCTCTATTTAATGCTCTATATGCTCTTTTAAATACCCTATTTAATGTTTGGTATTGTGCTGAAAATCCTATTGGTATATTGTGCATGCTAATGAAGGAATCTATCATTTGACGTGATTGGTTACTTATTTTGTGACGTAGCAAAAAAAGGTCTGTTTCAAACCGCATTTCTGGGAGAAAAATACTCAGCAATGGTGTTGATTAATGGACTGAGGCATGGTTTGTCTAAAAGCATATTAAAAACACCACATAGACAAATAAACATAAAAACCTTGATTTTCACTAGAGGGGGCTTTAAAGGCAATTGTTTGTTTGGGCCTATTTTTATTATCACAAAAATTCGTTCTAATTACTCGATTAATCATCAGAATAATCGACCAGTCACTCAATTACCAAAGTAATTGTTAGTGATAGCTGCTTTTTAGGCAAGAAAACTGGTCAGAATGCATTGCTAATGCAGACAAAGTAACACAGATGTAGTGGTAATAATAAAATTCAATAATAAAACCATGTTCCCAGCACTTTATGAACTAAATCTTACATATGCAGAGTTTTAGCCACCGGCCTGCTGCATTTGTTCTCTGCTGGGGTTCATATTAACATTTTTATGAATGAATTGCACTTAGCCTCGATGGTAATTAAATTTCACCGTACTAGAATGCAAATGACTTTTGTTAAACATCCGTCTGGATTTATAAATAAATTATCCGTAAAAAATGTCTTTGTCCTGTGACTGAGAAACAAATACTCTGTGTATAAAACACATTCTTGAACACCAGGAATGTTTAGATCAGTTTTCAGAAGTCAGGCAAAAATAAAATTTAAATCTAAGAGCTTTAAAAGCTAACATCGTAACAATGTTGCATTAATCCCATCCGTTGACACATTAACTTTGATTTACAGCCCTAATTTATTTATTTTTATTAACTTATTCATTTATTGTGCTTGTATATTAAAATGTTAAATTGTTCATTTGTTTCGTTTCTTTATATAATTTTGTCTGTACTTGTTCCTTTAATATGAGTTTTCATTCATTGTACTTCAGTAAGAGCTGCCATTTATCAGTCAGCTGTACAAGAGAGAAGGACAGAGGAGGAGAGAGGCAACATAGTCTGGATCGATGCAGAGGCGTAAATGGACCTGCGTCATCGTGACTTCACTGATGCGCTACACTGATAGCTCTCCTCCATCTTGGCCTTGAGGCTGCCTACGGGGGGAGGAGGAGCTCTCTTAACTGCAAACAGCTCCTGAAATTCAGACTATGTGTGCCCCCTAGCCTCTGAAAATATAAAATATTCTAATACAGTCTCTCTTGGAACAAACCAATACATATTTTTGTTGTGTATGAGTTATTTGGTTGCCCTTCTTTTTCTTTGGCATTCAATTTCAAGGTTGAAGGATTCGTTTTCTGTCGTTATTTAGTGCTGTTTTTTGTTTGCGTCAGCTCTTAGTGAATGTGTCTGACACGTCATATCCATTATTCTCTGATGGTGTTAATCAGGGTAATGGAGATGAACCCAAGGCCCTGAAAGGAAGTCACTGTGTGTAATGCTTCTTGGCAGTTTTACGCATCTCCTGTACCCTCCATACTAATACATATGGTTCTTGGTACATGTTGTGAGCGTGTGTGTGTATGTATGTGAGATTGTCAGGCGGCGACAGCTCTCGAGGCGGTACTATAATTGTCGTTCTTTTTCCTCCAGAGCTTTCGTGTACCTGAGTAACCTGCTGTACCCTGTGCCTCTGGTGCACCGTGTCGCTATAGTAACAGAGAAAGGAGAAGTGCGAGGATTCCTGCGAGTGGGGGTCCAAGCCATCGCTGGTGAGCGCTGCTCTATATTAATGAATTAATTAAGACTCGGCTTAGATTTAATTAAGCGCCAGTTGATATCAACTTGATGTGCTTTATAAACATTCAGTCCTTTAAGCTGGTTTCAAATTGATGTTTGGAATTTGTGTCCTTATGCTTTGGTGTTTGTGTTTTTGTAGCTGATGAAGAGGCTCCTGATTATGGATCTGGTGTGCGTCAGTCAGGCACTGCTAAGATTTCCTTCGACAATGAGTATTTTAAAAAGGTACAAGCCAGTCCAGCATTTGAGATTTTTTTGAGTTTTCCTGTTGTTTTAACATGAGTAGATGTGTACAAGGCAAAATGTAAGAAAAATGTGTGAATGTAAATATAAATGAAATATATATAAAAAGAAATACTCTATTTGTTTGTCTGCATGTGACCATTTACCAATGACAACATATATTAAAGTATTTTAAAATGTAATTTATCTAATTATAAAGCCCTTTTCCGCCACTGAAAAAAAGGTAATTGCAACTTTTTATCTCACAGTTCTGACTTTTTTGTCTGAGATATAAACTCACAATTCCAAAAAAAAAAAAAAGTCAAAATTGTGATATAAACTTACAATTGCGAGTTACAAAGTTAGAATTGCAAGACAACAATTTTGAGAAATAAAGTTGCAATTCTGAGAAAAAAAAGTCAGAAGTTCTGACTTTATTACTCACATTTGTGAGTTTATATCACGTGTTTCTGAGGAAAAAAAGTCAAAATTGCAAGAAGGTGCAATTTTGGGAGATGTAATCTCACATTTGTGAGGAAAAAAGTCAGAATTGTGAGTTTATCTCAAAGTTCTGACTTTTTTTTTCGCAATTGTGAGTTAATATCATGCGTCTCTGAGAAAAAGTCCAAATTGTGAGCTTATGTTTCACAGTTCTGACTTTGTAACTCGCAATTATGAGTTTACATGATGCAATTCTGAGGAAAAAAAAGAATTGTAAGATTATGTCTCACAACTGTGACTTCATTTGTTGCAATAGTGAGTTTATATGACACAAAGAAAAAGGAATTGTGAGTTTGTCTCACAGTTCTGACTTTATAACTTGTAATTGTGAGTTTATATCACACAATTCTGAGAAAAAAAGAATTGCAAGTTTTTATCTCAATTTATTTGTTGCAACTGTGAGTTTATATCACACAATTCTGAGGAAAAATTCTTTATATATCTCGTAATCCTGGCTGTAACTTGCAATTTTTGTATCATGTAGTTCTAAGGAAAAAAGTCAGAATTGTGAGTTTATATTATGTAATTGTTAGTTTATATCACGCAATTCTGACTTAACTTGCAATTGAGTTTATATTACGCTATTCTTAAAAAAAGTCAGAATTGTGAGTTTATCTCACAATTGCAAGGTTATATCACGCAATTCTGAGAAAAAAAGAATTGTGAGTTTATATCTTGCAATTCTGACTTTATAACTCACAATTGTTAGTTTGTCACGCAATTCTTAGGAAAAAAGTCATAATTGTGAGTTTAAATCTTGCAATTGTGAGTTTATATCACGCAGTTCTGAGGAAAAAAAATTGCAAGTTTTTATCTTACAATTCTGAATTAATTTGTTGCGATTGTGTTTATATCACACAATACTGAGAAAAAAGGCAGAATTGTGAATTTTTATCCAACAATTCTGACTTTATAACTCGCAGATGAGTTTATGTTAAGCAATTCTGAGGAAAAAAGTATATTCGTGAGTTTATATCACGCATTTCTGAGGGAAAAAGTCTGAATTGCTAGTTTATTTCTCACAGTTGTGAGTTTATATCACACAATTCTGACTTTATAATTCGCAATTGTGAGTTTACATCTCACAAGTACGTGGAAAAAAAGTCCAAATTACAAGATAAGAAGTCGCAAAAAATAAAATAAAAAGCCTTTGCGAAAATGGACTTCCATGTATAACATTTGTTATAGTTTGGTGGTCAAACTGGAGAGACATTTTGTGCTTGCTGCCTTTATCTTATTTCTTATTTCTATTTTCTTTCTCTCTTTTACACCATCCAGAGTGATTTCTCCTCCGTGGTCATGACCCGCTCTGGCCTCTCTTTGGAAGAGCTGCGTATTGTGGAAGGTCAAGGTCAGAGTTCAGAGGTCATCACTCCTTCAGAAGAGATGAACAGAATAAATGACATGGGTGAGTGTAGATGCACAGACCAGCTGCCAACCTCTGAGCTCTGAACAAAACGGTTCAGTCCGAGTGAAAAGAAATGCTTACACATCCAGTCGATGCTGTTGTGTTTTGCCATGTCGCATTTGATTTACACTGCTTCAGTGACCCGAAAGCTTTGGGACAAAACGGATTCTTCTAGCAGGCTTTAACAAGTCAATAAAAGAAGTCCATGGAAACAAACTTACGGACACTGTTATAAAAGCGTCAAATAATATGAAAAAACTACCAGCCTGGTCCAGTTTGCTTGCTTTTTTTGCAGTAGAATTATTTCACAAACACCCTCTAATAGTGTAACTATATAAAATTGTCATATAAAATGGTGTAAAGAAATGCAAAGAAAGTCAACCTGCATCGACAATAACATCAACAATTGCACAACAATTGTTTATAGATCCATTTACATTAAAAAAATCTAATATTATGCATACTTGTGCATGTGTTTTGTGTCTAAAAGACTTGAAGCTTGGCAACGTGGACGCAAAGCTGGGTGACGGTTTGGCAGAGCATCTGGAAGTGGGCAGTATTTTCACTTTCCGCGTCACCGTTCTGCAGGCGAGCGGTGTCCCGCCCGAGTACGCAGACATCTTCTGCCAATTCAAGTGAGTCAGCCTGTCTCTATGGCAACCCTTCTTTCCTGTCTCATTGGTCTTTATTCAGACAGAGCGCGCACACACACACACTCACACACCTCCACATAAATCACGCAATCGCACAGTCACGCTTCTCTCAGTAATCCTGTCTCATCCTGCCAACAGTTTCCTTCATCGTCACGATGAGGCGTTCAGCACAGAGCCCCTGAAGAACACAGGCAAAGGTGCCCCGCTGGGCTTTTACCACGTACAAAATGTAAGTGTTGAAAGCAGCGAGAGAAACAAGCTTTTAAAGAGGAAATTGTACATTAGGGTGGCAGAACCCATCCAGAGTTGTTAATAGGGAATTCTCATTAAAGTGTTTCATCAGGCTAGTTGTGCGTGCAAAATTATGGCTTATTATAACACACTGTTAGGTAAATATAAATGTGTTGTAAGTTTATTTATCTGGTTTTTGCATCCAGATCTCAGTGGAGGTGACAGAGTCCTTTATTGAGTACATAAAGACCAAGCCAATTGTGTTTGAAGTGTTTGGCCATTACCAACAGCACCCACTGCACATTCATGGACAGGAAGTGGTCAGGTAACAACTTATCGTCCAGCATTACATATTTGATCATCATTATCATATGTTTATCATGAAATGATTAAATATTTTGAGTGCATTTTAAGGCCATAACCACAAATTTGTCAAATGTATTTCTCAGTGGCTGATGATATAACATTTTCAAATAGCCAAACATGACATCTTTTTATTTTTTATAATTTTTACAGTGCTGTAATGTTTTTTTTATGGTATGTCACAGTACTGGATCAGTATTGTTTATAAACTGTTATGGTTTTATTAAAATTTTGAATTAGTTTTAATTTTTGTTTTCAGTTTTCATTTCACTGTTTACGTTTCAGTAATTTTATTTCCTTTTTTATTTTTATTTGTATTTTTATTAGTAATATTTTGATACAGATTTAATTAGTTATTCTTTCAGTTTTGAGTAATTTTAGTAATTTAATTTCAGCTTCATTTTTAAAACCAATTTGATTAGCAATTCATAAATTTAGTTGTTGTTAACAACAATGCATTATTTTCTTTTTGTTTTTTTAGACAATTAAAAAAATAATAAAATAAAATATAAAACAATATAAAATAAAATATAAAATAATAATAATAATGTAATAAAATAAAATCTACAATAATAGATTTAGTTGTAGTTAACCACAACACTTCATTATACTTGTTTTTTTTTTTTTTTTTTTAAATCCAGGAAAATAGTTGTTAACGCTAATATATGGTATTAAAAAAAAAATATATATATATATATATATATATATATATATATAAATAAATAATACAAAATAATATAATATAATATAATATAATATAAAAAAATAAATTAATTAAAAAATATATAACATATATAATTAAAATAAAATATAAAATAATATAAAATTAAATTAAATTAAATAAAATTAAGTTAAATATAACATAATAACATGTCGATGACAGGAAAGCTTTGAAAAGAAGTTCTGTCAGCACATTTGATTTAAAAAACATAAGTATTTTATAGTAATAACAATATAACATGAATATAAACAGGTAATAAGTATTCCCATAATCCGAACGTATGTGGTTATGGCCTTGGTGGATTGATTAAATCAGCATAAATCATCATTATAATTACAGTTGCTGGTGTTATTTATTTACTTATTTATTTATTTTACATGTCTGATTTAATTTTCTTCTTCTCTTGTAGCCCTTCTCAGCCTTCCAGAAAGTACTACCCCCCACCTATGCCTTTGTCTAAACCAGGTATGATGGTAACTACTGTATAACTCCAAAATGACATCTCCATTTGTCTTCATAAAGAATGTCACATGTTCATTAAGTCAGCTTGAAGGGGCTTAAATTTGTACAAGTAACAATAAAGCAGATTCCTTGAATAATCCTCGCCCGGAGCTCGTATGCTCCCCTATCTCCCTTCTAATTATTAGTGTAATTCATTACATGATTCATTAAACAAGGAACTACCTCGCAGTTCACAATGCTGTAATCTGTAACTCTTTGGTTCGATACGGTTATCTCCTCTCAAAAGGGCTCTGGATCTTATTTAGGCAGCAAGTCAGTTTGAAAGACGCAGCTGTCAGCCGTTCCTGTCCAGACTGTTGTATTTTTTGATAGAGAATAACTCTCCCTTTGCGACCAAAAATAAAACAGAGGCTGTATAGCCTTGAAGTGTCATCAATCCTGACGGCGTATTGATCTTCACCCCGAGCTGTCAGTCTTTTATATCGCGATATGAATCTTGAGGTGCTACAGCTCAGTTGGGGATAATTGGAAAAGCTGTAGAGCTCTTTGTGAGTTATAGATTGGAGATTGTAAAATTGCAAAGTGTAAAAAAAAAAAACACTTTTAACATCTGACATATAGAATCTCATTCAAAGAGCTGTGTTAAAAGTGCTTTGAGTCTCAAAGTCCCACTCAGGAATTAAAAAATAAATAAATAAATAAATAAAAATAAATAAATAAATAAAATAATAATAATAATAACTGTTACTTATACAGTGACCCAAAAATAATTGGCCACTTTTGGCCACTTAAATCACCTGTAAAAATGTATGAATTTTATAACTTAAGATAACAAAATATCAGTCCAAATGGCGTTTGACAACCAGTAAGTGTCATTTTCTTTTAACTCAAACATTTTTTTTTCTCAAACATTATATTTACCATTTGTTTTAATTTTATGTGCATATAGACTATTTTATTCATGTGATCAAAGCTGAATTTTCAGCATCATTACTCCAGTCTTCAGTGTCACATGATCCTTCAGAAATCATTCTAATATACTGATTTGCTGTTCAAAAAACATTATTATTATTATTATTATTATTATTAATATCAGTATTAAAAACAGTTGAGTACATTTTTTGAGGATTCTTTGATGAATAGAAAGATCTAAAGATCAGCATTTATAAAAAAAACTTTTTTTGACATTTTTTTGGACAGAACTTATGGAAATTAATACTTTTATTTAGTTAGGATGCTTTAAATTGATCAAAAGTTATGATAAAGACATTTATAATGTTATAGTGCTATTTTAGATAAATGCTGTTATTCTGAATTTTCTCTTCATCAAAGAAACCTGAAAAAAATTCTACTCAGCTGTTTTCAACAGAAATACATGGGTTTTTTTTTTTTTAGCAGCAAATCAGAATATTAGAATGATTCCTGAAGGATCATGTGACGAGAGTAATGATGTTAAAAGTTTGGCTTTGAAATCACAGGAATAAATTCGATTTTAAAATATATTCCAATAGAAACAGTTATTTTAGTAAAAATATTTTTTTGCTGTACTTTGGCAGATAAATGCAGGCTTGGTGAGCAGAAGATAATTCTTTAAAAAACATTAAAAATCTTACTGTTCAAAACGTTGACTGGTAGTGTAACAATGTCAAAATATTTACTGTCACTTTTGACCAGTTCAAATCCATTTTCATATATAATAAAATATATTTAATAATATTAAAATCTTTTTGTCCTTAAATAGTTGAATGGTAGTCCATATTTGTATATTTTATTTTCAAAATAAATGCAAAACATTCTGTTACAATGCAAAGACATTCATACATTTTTAAGCGTCCAAATAGGGGCAACTTCACCTTTTCCATTTCTCGCATACATTTAACTCCATCTTTGTCTCTTTCATTTCAATCCTCATTCTCCTCACCTCTCCCACCTGATGTCATCCGCTCAGACCATACACGTAAGATCGAGTTGATCAGGTACCTGATGAGCGGGTACGTGCACGGCCAGGTGTTGGACACGCTCTCGGAGCACGCCAATGCACTGGCCTCCACGGCCGTCGCCAGTCTGGAGGAAGGGGCAGATGAGCTATCCCACTTCCCCTTCCTCCCAGTACCCAACAGCCCCGTTCTCAGACTGCCCAAACACGACGGTTGGTACAGAGCCTCAAAGGCCCAGAGTAGTTTAGATGGATAGTGATTGGCTCTGAGCTGTGCTTTAATGTACTGTGACTCAAGTGTCACCCTTAATCCCAACCCTATGACAGAATCCCAGTAGACGTTCTTTTAAATGTAGATATTCCTAATCCTGAAGATCAGCTATAAAGGCTTTTCCTTGAGCTGCTGTGTTTTTTTTTTAAGTGTCACTCTCTCTTTTATTCTCCCTTCCTGGTTGATCTAGACTGCAACGACAGCTGCTTGGTGTTTCCTTTTGTGTTACCGTGAAACTGTACTGCTAATTAAATCATGTTAGGTGTTTTCCATATGTTCTCTGTAGCTTCCCTCAAGAAGCTTTTTTTTCCACAAATGACATGAGTCGCACAAGTGTTTTTCTGTCGTCTCTAAGCATAAGGTTTCCAGCAGCTTCCCCCAGCGCTATTGTCTCCCACCTCATCGTACTGTAGAAATACAGCAGACGGCTGCAGGAAATGGAGTGCCGCCCCTCAGCTGCAGTTTTAGGAGCAAATCAGGCTGTATTGATTTTCCCCATGTCGTGTAGAATTTCTTGTGGCCAATTTTCCAAAGCCTACACAATGACTGTCCTTTAAGCTGATGCTTTGTGTTTTCTCACATTACATGACTCATTGTGCTAATATTGTTCATATTGTTTATTAGTCACATTTAGTGATTTTCATGGATAATAATAGAACCTGGCCTTTTTAGTAAAGAAATTAGGCTTATTTTAAATACATCAGCCATATGGTGCATCATATTCCTGCCCTGTTAATATTCTACTTTCCTTGCAGTGCCAGCCACCAAACTGAACACCATCACCAAGTCTAACCTGGGTCAGTGTGTGAGCAAGTATGACCTGCTGGCCTGGTTCGAGATCAGTGAACTGGAGCCCACTGGAGAGTAAGTAAACCATATTTATATCTACATGCAGGCTGAAAAATGTTGGTTAAAATGCTTTTACTCTGTCTCAGTACATAAGCAACATTTAAAGGGAACCCCGGGTATTAAGACTTGCATGGGCCTAATATAACGCTATTTGAAAAAAACACATCGTTGTATACATATTTTGGGCTATGGGGGGGTGCCATTACTTCGATGACGTGAAGTGGTTGCACTCGGTGAGCTATTGCCGCTACTTGTTGCTATTTTTACAGCAAAACAATTTGGAAAATAAAACACTGATATGATGACAACAGCTACTGAAAGAGCATACGGATGGTGATGGATAGAAATGTTGGCTTAAACCAAATGCTGTACCATTGATTTTCCCCCACAAGAAGTCTAAACGCCCTTGGATATCGAGTGAAATCCACGCCGAGAAACCCCTTCAGTGGCTGCGGAGTCATGACAAGCGTCGGCATGTTTATATCCTGCAGGATGGCATTTAGCATTTCTTGTCTCTGCTGTTTGTAAGCTCTTTCAGTAGCTGTGGTCTACTAAAAGCCTCAAAGGCATCAAGGCTGAAGTGGAGAGAACAAAGACGCAGGTCTTTAGGAAGTTTTATTTTGTCCACAGGCATCTTCCCATTAGTTTCGCCTCTTCTCATCACTAGGAAAGCATTTCTTGTTGCCCTTCGACTGAAAATTACAGTCACACAATGTAGCACTGTATCAGTATTTTGTTTTTTTTCAAGTTGTGTTGCAGTAAAAATAGCAACAGGTAGCGGCAGTAGCTCACAGAATGCAACCATTTGACGTCATTGAAATAATGGCGCCGTCCATAGTCCAAAATATGCATAAAATGATGTGGATTTTTTAAATAACATAAATCTTTCATGGGTTTTCTGCTATATATTTCAGTAAGAAACACCATTTATGTTATATTAAGCCTAAGTCTTAATGCCCAGGGCTCCCTTTAAAGTCTAAAAAAATTACTTGTATTCATAATGTTGTTTAAGTATTTCATATAAATATATCTGTTTATGATTATATAAATTTTGTGTTGTTTATTGTAGTTATATCCCAGCAGTAGTAGATCACACAGGAGGTCTTCCCTGTCATGGCACTTACCTTTTGCACCAGGTATTTATTCTTTCTATTTATGCTTTAACTAATAGGAATATAAATATTTGCTCTTAAAATGAGCCTGCATTTATTTGATCCAAAATACAGCAAAACCAGTAATGTGAAATATTTTTACTATTTAAAATAACTGCTTTCTTTTTGAATATCTGATCAGCTGTTCAACAACAATAATAATAAATATTTTTTGAGCAGCAAATCAAAATTTTAGAATGATTTCTGAAGGATGACGTGACTGGAGTAATGATGCTAAAAAATCAGCTTTGAAATAAATTGGAATAAATTACATTTTAAAATATATTCAAATAGAAATATAGTTATTTTAAATAGTAAAAATATTTCAGAAATGTAGTGTTTTTGCTGTACTTGGAACAAATAAATAAAAAAAACGTACTGTTCAAAAACTTTTGACTAGTGTCAAGATATAAAATATAAAATACCTACCTACAAATATTATGATATACTTGAAACATACAAAAACTGCAAAAACAATAGAACGGCACAATTTAATATAAAAAACTGTAAATGCATAAAATATTGTGTAGCATTATAGCGCTCATAATTGAATAGCAAATTCTGTTATCAAAGCATTAAATTTTCATAGTACTTGTACATCATGTTGTTCTGTCTCTCCATTCTATTAATATTAAATTCTCTCTCCAGTTGCAGTCTGTAAATCTGTAGTTTAGCTTATGATCATATTTACTGTCCTTAGCCAAGGACGTATAAATGATTCAGATTGAGATTGCTTTTAGTAACCTGTGTTGATTGTGTTTTCAGGGCATCCAACGTAGAATAACAGTCACTCTGATCCACGAGAAGGGCAGTGAGCTGCATTGGAAGGACGTCAGGGAGCTGGTGGTTGGTCAGTACGAATTTTGTCCTAAAATCTTAAATAGAAGAAAAAATTGCTGTTAGCACAGCTGGATTGCTGGATTGACCAATCAAAAGCCAGGGGCTGAAATAACCAACTGTGTATTATAAAAGCTACAGCAATCTCACATCGATTTTTGTGTTTGTTGTAGGTCGAATCAGGAATAAGCCAGAAGTGGATGATTCAGCTGCAGACGCAGTTCTGTCTCTCAACATCATCTCAGCTAAAAACTTGAAATCTTCTCACAACTCCAGCAGGTAAGTTGTGTTCGCTCTCCACATTTGACAACTAAGTTTAGTCTGTCTGCAGTTTCTAAACAGCATAACAGGTCTGCAAATGCATCTACCTAACTGCTTAGAATTCAGGAGAGCATGTTAAACATGAGTCACTGTTGCCATCAGTGAGAGGGGAAAAAAAATCCTGCACTGAGTAAGAGACCCATCTAGTGGATCAAATGCGAAACAGCAACTTAATCAATATGCAACCTATGTGTCCCATAAAGCTCTATTTATTATGAAAATATGCTTGTTGTCTTTTTTTTAATGATGCCAGTTTGCTTTATTTTAATTTATTTCCTTTGCCTGTTTAATCTGAATGCTGCTTTTTGTCTTTTGATTTAAAAGTATTTTTGTTGCCTGACTGTTTCTGCTTGTTTTGTCTCTTTTTTTGTTCTCGTCCTTTTCCTGCTGCGGTCGGACTCTTGGTTTTGCTCAGCCTTTGTATTGATAGCGATATTGCTAGGTATCAGAACCAACCATAAAGCATTTTTACCATTAAAGTGCTTTATGGTACATTTGTGATCTGTAGGTGTAACAGTAGCAAAATTATGCATCTGTGTCAGTATTTTTCTGCTTCTCTCTGAATTCATTCTGCTTGATAGTATGGGTTAAGGTGAAGTATTAATGGTGAATTTGCAAAAGATTTTTTTTTCAAATAATCAAAAGATATTTGCTAAAATTTAAGTGCAAAATAAAGATTTAATTTTGATTGGCCCTGACCAATTTAAAATTCTGAAATATTAAAATTAGGCATGATATTATTAAATTTAACCAATTTTAATATTACGTGATTTATACCACACATAAAAAGTAACTTTAATTTTTTCCTTTCACGTTTAGTATGTCATATTTGTATATAACATAATATCTGCTTTCATGTCCATGTAGATGAACATAAATTTAGCCCTTTTTAAGATAAAATGCCCCATTAAATTAGCAAAATTTAAAAAAATAAATGAATAAAAATGTAAATATTTGTATAAAATGTTTTTATATATATATAAAATGTTTTTTTGTTGTTGTTGTTGCTTTTATTACCTCACCTTACAACTATTAAGTAGATGAGCTCTTTCCACCACATTTCTTTAATCCAAAAAAAAAAAAACCTCAATGGATGACTGTGGGTCTGACGTTACATTTGATTATACTCTGCATTCACTATATAACTAAATTTGGCTTGTTAGCAGCTGAAATCTGAATTGATGAGTCTAGATACAGACGCAGACAAGCCTTTGTGCATCTATGTGCCATTTAAACAGTGAATTGAGAACAAGAGAGGGAGGTGAGTGAGTG
Source organism: Labeo calbasu (assembly GCA_019740295.1). Taxonomy (NCBI): domain Eukaryota; kingdom Metazoa; phylum Chordata; class Actinopteri; order Cypriniformes; family Cyprinidae; genus Labeo; species Labeo calbasu. The sequence goes on from JAHKKF010511684.1 coordinate 42,501, forward strand.
GAGAAAGAGATACATGGACCTTTGAGGATGAGTCATCTGCACCAATCTCTTTCTGTTTCTCTCTGTCTCAATGTCTGTTCATATAAATTGTGCGCCTTTGCTTATAGTCATCATTGCGCTGTAGTCCTGAGTCACACACACGCACACGGCTTCCTCACAGTCCCCTTCAAGCTCATGTCAGATCACTAATAATGTACTGTAGCACCTGTCAACACTCTCCTGTTGTGTTCATCACAATGTGACACATCAACAAACTATTTAGGCAGAGATCTCCCAACACCGCGTGATATAGCTGGCATTACACCTCTTGTTTTTCACAGTGTTAAAGGAGATTGCCTGTCCATTAGCACCATCTGTTAGCTGAAAGTTTGTAGGCAGCATAACTCACGTATTTACTGTGGTAGATTGATGCTGTGCCATGTGCGTTTTAAAGTCAGCATGAAATTTACTTAACGTAAGGTAAAAATTAAATGTGTTCATTTTAATAATCTTTCAGGTACAGTACTGTTTAAAAGTTTGGGGTCTGGAACTTTTTTTAGTAAAAACTGTAATATTGTGAAATATTTTTACAATTTAAAATCACAGTTTTCTATTGTAATATATTTAAAAATGTAATTTTTTCCTGTGATGCAAAGCTGAATTTTCGGCATTCATTACTCCAGTCTTCAGTGTCACATGATCCTTCAGAAATCATTCTAATATGCTGATTTGCAAGAAACATGTCTTATTAGCAATGTTGAAAACAGCTGCTTAATATTTATGAGGAAACATTATAGATTTTCTTAAGATCCTTTGATGAATAGAAAGTTTAAAACGATCACCATTCATTTAAAATATATGTTTTTATATATCAAAGGCCTTATTGTCACACATGATAATTTTAATGCATCTTTGCTGAATAAAAGTATGGAAGCCTGTTTCCTCCACTGAATAAAAAATAAAAAAAAAGGTTATTGGAACTTTTTTTCTCTCAATTCTGGTGTTTTTTTTTTCCCTCAGAATTGTGATATAAATTCACAGTTGCAAGTTATAAAGTCAGAATTGCAAGAAAAAAACTCTCAATTCTGACTTGTGTGATATGAACTCACAATTGCAAGAAATAAAGTCAGAATTGCAAAATATAAAGTCGCAATTGTGAATTACAAAGTCCAATTTTAAGGGGGAAAAAGATAAACTTGCAATTGCAAGATTGTGTCATGCAATTCTGAGAAAAAAAGGCACAATTGCAAAATATAAACTTGCAATTCTGAGAAAAAAAGGCACAATTGCAAGTTTTATCATGCAATTTTGAGAAAAAGTACAATTGTGAGATACAAACTTGCAATTCTGAGAAAAAAAAGTCACAATTACGAGATGTAAACTCACAATCGTGAGGGGGAAAAAAAAAAGTAGTGAAATAAAAAGTTGTCATTACCTTTTTTGCTTTTTATTCAGTCCCGGAAACTGGCTTACCAATAAAAGTATCAGTTTGTGTAACAAAAACAAAAAAAAAAGGGTAACTGACCCCAAATGTTTTGAATGGTTGTGTAACTTTTCATGATCCAGTCAAATCTTCCTCTCATTGTATATTGTTTCTCTCAGAGATGTCTCTGATGTCTTTACAGAAGTAAAATGGGTTGTGAATGTCATTTCATGTTGTCTTTAAGCACATCCACACTCTAAACACGTGCTCAAATAATAGTGTTATAGTGTACAGCGCAATTAATCACTTCAGCACCAGTAGATAACTAAAACATCCTTCCAAGATTTCATATTGTTTCTGAAGCCTAAAATCTAATATGTGTTTATCCTTGTTCAGGACGTTCTATCGGTTCGAGGCCGTCTGGGACAGCTCCCTGCACAACTCTCTCCTACTGAACCGCGTCACTCCCTACGGAGAGAAGATTTACATGACCCTGTCAGCCTATTTGGAGGTCAGCCTCGACTCTTTCTAAAAGACTAATTCTTCAGAAAGTGCTTTTACAATATATAGTTTTTGACATATGTGCTAAACACTCCCCTGCAGCTTGATCACTGCATCCAGCCTGCCATCATTACCAAGGACATCTGCATGGTCTTCTACTCCAGAGATGCTAAGATCTCTCCTCCACGCTCACTGAGGAACCTGTTCGGCAGTGGCTACTCCAAAACACCTGATTGGTAAAAAGAAATAGTTTCTGAAATTGTGATATTGATCAAAGAAAATTTAATGGACATCTTATGCATCAGTCTCAAAATGTGAGACCTCTCCAGAAATGTGCTTTATATTTAAAAATGTAAATAAAGAAACTTTGCTAACACTGTTTTCTGATGTTTTCATTACAGTAATAAAGTGACTGGAATCTATGAGCTAAGCTTATGCAAAATTGCTGACACAGGAAGCCCAGGTAAGACATTCCTGAAAATACTATGTTCAGTTTTTACCGAAAAACAGTAAAATTGACAATTTTACTATTTAAAATAAGTTTTCTACTTGAATATATTTTAAAATGTAATTTATTCCTGTGATTTCAAAGCTGAATTTTTAGCCTCATTACTCCAGTCACATGATCCTTCAGAAATCATTCTAACATTCTGATTTGCTGCTCAAAAAACATTATTATTATTATTATTATGTTGAAAACAGCTGAGTATAATTTTTCTGTTTTCTTCGATGAATAGAAAGTTCAGAAGAACAACATTTATCTAAAATTGACATCTTTTAAAATGGATGATTTTCCAGTTTAGTCTGTCATGTTAACAATTTTGCATATTGATATATTAGGCCTTCTATATTAAATCAACTGTACCTTTCATTTACAGGTATGCAGCGACGGAGACGGAAGGTTCTGGATACATCTGTGGCGTATGTGCGTGGAGAGGAGAACCTAGCAGGCTGGAGACCCAGAGGAGACAGTCTGATCCTGGAGCACCAGTGGGAGCTGGAGAAACTCGAGCAGTTGCATGAGGTGAGGACGGCAAACAAAAGATCATGATTGAGCACTGCCTTTGTTTGTCTGATTTCCAGACCCTAATGTCTATTTATATCCTTGTCAGGTGGAGAAGACACGTCACCTGCTGCTGCTTCGTGAGAAACTGGGTGAGACGGCTCCTCCTAAATCGCTGAGCGGCTCTCTTTCTCCCACTCTGAGCAGCGGCACCCTCAGCACCTCCACCAGCATCTCCTCCCAAATCTCCTCCACCACCTTTGAGAGCGCCATCACGCCCAGTGAGAGCAGTGGATACGACTCCACAGACATTGAGAGCTTGGTAGACCGCGAGAAGGAGCTGGCCACTAAGGTAAGACACCATATAAGGACAACAAATCTTAAAGAGATAGTTCACACAAAAATGTCATTAAAGGAGAAGTCCACATCCAGAACAACAATTTACAAAAAAAGATGTTCATGTCTTTCTGTCTTCAGTCGTAAAGAAATTATGGTTTTTGAGGAAAGCATTTCAGGAATTTTTCTCCATATAGTGGACTTCACTGGTGCCCCGATTTTGAACTTCCAAAATGTAGTTTAAATGCAGCTTTAAAAGGCTCTAAACGAACCCAGCCGAGGAAGAAGGGTCTTATCTAGCGAAACGATCTGTCATTTTTTTTTCGAAAAATAAACATTTATATACTTTTCAAGCACAAAAGCTTGTGTAGCACTAGCTCTGGGATGCGCGTTCTGTGTACTCCAGTTCAAAAAGTACAGTATGGTGTATGTCATTTTCTCCTACAACTTCAGAAGTCCATTATATGGAGAAAAATCCTGAAATATTTTCCTCAAAAAAACATAATTTCTTTACGACTGAAGACAGAAAGACATGAACATCTTGGGTGACAAGGGGGTGAGTAAATCATTGTAAATTGTTGTTCTGGAAGTGGACTTATCCTTTAATTACTCACCCTCATGTTGTTCCAAGCTCTCGAATTTCATCAGAAATAAAATTTGTGTTCCGAAGACGAATGAAGGTCTTGGTTTGAGGGTGACTAATTAATGACAGAATTTTCATTTTTGGGTGAACTATCACTTTAAATACTGTGTTCCATTTAAAGTCAAATATGAGATATTAGATATTTCTGGTTTATTTTGTATGACATAAAATATGTGTTTTTATGTCTGTTAATTCTTTGCAGTGCCTCCGTCTCCTGACACACACCTTCAACAGTGAATACAACCAGATGTGCAACAGCATTAGTGACTGCAAGGTAACCTCGACTTAAACAACAAAAAACAGTTTTGTATGAGCTGGAATATTTCAGCTTAAATTAAATTTAAAAAAAAAACCTCTTTTCTGTCTTGTTCAGTTGTCGGATATCTCTCCTATGGGCCGTGATCCATCCGTCACCAGTTTCAGTAGTGCTACCCTCACACCCTCCTCCACCTGCCCTTCTCTGTCAGACTCTCGGTACAGTACAGATGTAAAAGCGCAAACAATAAGCACAAAATACAGTTTTCTAACAGTTAAGTATCCTAAATACATCATCTGTCTTGTCCAGGACCCCTGAAGCTAACTCTCGTGCCACCAGCCCCTCATGCTCAGACTATGAGAACTTCCCCATGGTGCCCATCCTGGAAACATCCTACCTGGCCCGTGCCGGCAAGCACGAGTTCCTCAACCTTGTGCCTGATATTGAGGAAATGAGACCTGGGTGAGAATTGTGATATAGCTGTCACATCTAGTCTTGTTTATTTAATTCTCACAAAAATAAAGATTAATTTGAATGCTTAAAGGGATAGTTCACCCAAAAATGAAAATTGTGTTATTAGTTACTCACCCTCATGTCGTTCCAATCCTTCATTCATCTTCAAACCACACAAATTAAGATATTTTTGATGAAATCAGAGGACGTCGTTAAAATAGTCCATGTGACATCCGTGGTTCAACCGTAATTTATTGTAGCTACGAGGGTGAGTAATTAATAACTGAATTTTTTATTTTTGGGTGAACTATCCCTTTAAATCATTCAAGCTGTTTATGTGGCAGGTTTCCTCATTGGGCGGCAGAGATATACAGCAACATGCTAGACTGATGTGTCTTTCTTGTGTTCACTCAGGTCTGTGGTATCAAAGAAGGGATTCCTCAGTTTCATGGAGCCCCGCTCCAACTCCTGGGTAAAGCACTTTGTGGTGGTTCGTCGGCCATATGTATTCATCTACAACAATGACAAGGACCCAGTCGAGAGGGGAGTGCTGAATTTATCCACTGCCCAGGTGGAGTACAGCGAAGACCAGCAGGCCATGCTCAAGGTAATGCCTCACCCACTATGTGGAAACCAACAGTTTTCCCTGTTATTTGTCATCTGAATGCCTGATTATTGGTGTTTGATGGCTTGCAGACACCTAATACATTCGCCGTGTGCACCAAGCACAGAGGGATCCTCCTCCAGGCCAACAACGACAAAGACATGAACGACTGGCTGTACGCCTTTAACCCACTGCTAGCAGGAACGATAAGGTACATCCCCAGAAACCTAGAATTAAACTAGTCTAGACCAAACCCGAAAGACCTTTGTTCATCTTCGGAACACAAATTAAGATATTTTTGATGAAATCCGAAAGACATCAACGTGACTACCACGTTCAAGGCTCAGTAGTACATTTTTAGGGACATTGATAAAGTAGTCCATGTGACATCAACAAACTACGACAGCGTTTTAGTGCCATGTTAAAAGTTTTTTTTTTTTTTTTTTTTTAAATCTAAGATTACAAGGTTAAAGTCGTAATAAAGTCAACATTATGAGAATAAAGTTGAAATTACGAGAATAAAGTCTTAGTGTTTTGAGAAAAAAATTGAAATATTTTGAGAATAAAGTCGAAGTATTTCAACAATAATGTCGAAATGTTTTGAGAATAAAGTCAAAAATAAAAGCAATTACGAGATTGAAGTTATAATATTGTGAAAGTATATTCTAGCCTATTGCGCATACAGATGGCCTGGATTGGGAGATATTCCTGGGAGATAAGTCTCAGCTTTCAAAATCTATCAGTTTTATAGCGAAATACAAACAATATGTCTAGTAGCCTACAATAATGTGTTCATCACGGTTTTTAATGTGAAGTGACAGATCGCTGTATTTACCTAAGTTTAAAATTCATGTGAATCAGTCATCTTTCCGATTACAGTGAGATATTTGTTTCGTTAAATTAGGCTATACTGTTTTTTTTAATTCCTTCTGATGTTTCTTCATGATTATATAAAGGAATATAAACGAAATAAAGAGGAAAAACACATTTATAACTTATAATATTTTGTGATAAAACTGACAGAATATGAAACCTGTGTTATATTAAAAGCATCCAAGCACAAAATAATTGTGATTACTGGGTGGCTGCTGCACTACAAATAATGAATGGAAGATGTTAAATATTATTTCCAATCATAATGCATTACACAGTGAATGAAACATCTTGTGAATAATCACTTATATACCTCAGTAAAGACAACAACTTATGTTAATGAGCTGGAGTCCACTTCAACCTTTAGAACGTTTTATTGTTGTTTTTAATTAAATACATGTGAGGAATCAAAGATTGGACGCCACAGATGTTTTTGTGGAATAGGTGGTGAAATTTTCACAAAGAAAACAGAATAATTTAATAAAACAAATGTCTCATTGTAATCGAAACGACGATTGATTCACTTGAATACAGCGATCTGTCCCGTCACATTAAAGAGCGTAAAAACGCACTATTGCAAGACACATAGTTTGTATTTCGCTATAAAACTGACAGATTTTAAAAACTGACTTTATTTTATATTAAAAGTACAAGGCTTATTGCTATTGTTGGGTGGTTGGCGCACTACAGATAGGCCTAATGAATATAAATGAAGACAAGAAATATTATTTCCAAGCATACTGTCCCTGGAAGTATAAGAAATGGTATGATTTTTGCTAATAATCCCACATATATTCAAATAAATTCCGGTGGCCTGGCAACTTCTCCTGGCGCTTTCAATCGGCCATGGCCATTTCGGGCCACTTGTATGCGCAGGCTATACTCTTAAAATATCGTAACTTTAAGTGCTACGTTTCAATTCTTGTAATTTCAACTTTATTCTCAAAACATTTTGACTGTATTCTCGGAATTTCGATTTTATTCTCAAAACATTTTTGCTTTATTCTTGGAATTTTGACTTTATTCTCAAAACATTCCGACTTTATTCTCGAAACATTTTGACTTTATTCTCAAAACATTTTAACTTTATTTTCAGAATTCTGACTTTATTCTCAAAACATTTTGACTTTATCCTCTAAACATTTCGACTTTATTCTCAAAACATTTCAACTTTATTCTCTGAATTTTGACTTTATTCTTGAAACATTCCAACTTTATTCTCGAAACAATTCAACTTTATTCTCAGAATTATGACTTTATTCTCAAAACATTCCGACTTTATTTTCGAAACATTTCAACTTAATTCTCGAAACATTTCAACTTTTTTTCTCAAAACATTTCCACTTAATTCTCAAACATTTCGACTTTATTCTCAGAATTTTGACTTTATTCTTGAATCATTTCGACTTTATTCTCAAAACATTTTGACTTTGTTCTCTAAATACTTTTTTTTCTAAAAAACTTTTCTTGAAATACTACGACTTTAAATTCTCGTAATTTTAGATTTTGTATTTTTTAGCGTGGCACTAGAACGGCGTCATATTCCTCAAAATATTCACTGCTCATCTGTCTCTTTCTGTTGTTTTCCTACAGGTCAAAGCTGGCGAGGAGACGGTCCAGTCTGATGAAGAACTAAACAAGCGTGCACACACGCACAGAGATAGTGCTCATTTCTCTCTGTCTACCTTTACAACGTACCAAGTGTGTTAACACTTCTAAATCTTTGTGGTTCTTGACAGTTTCTCTTGTATGTAGACCTGTGGCTCTGTTCTCCTCTCCAGCAAATGAACTTTAAGTTCCTAAACACCAACTGTCCCCTACCTCCCTCCTTCCTTCCTCCCTCCCTCCTCTTCCTCTTCCCCTCTCTATTGTGTTATTGATTGGATTTATTCTGTCTTCAGTTTTGTTCTTTGTCATAACTGAACCTCCTTCAAGTAGCATGTTGTAATAGTCTATTTGTGTGTGCACGAATCTTCAGAGCAGGTTCTGCTTTCTCTTGAGTTACTCTCGTCTGTAAACATCATCCTTACAGTGTTGTCTGCCAGGAACATCGTATGCTCAGGAGAAAGTTGGTTTGCTATAAAACCCCTAAGCCAGTGAGTAAAAAAAATAAATAGATTAATAATAATGAAAAAAATATATTCTAATAAAAAATATGACGTATTTAATCATCACAAAATCAACTTTCTCTAAAAGAAAATATATAAAACAAAAACAAACAGCTTTGCTCCAGATGTTGCTGAAAAAGATTTTTAAATGGACCAAAGCACTTGAAGATGCTTAATTTTCTAAACAAGACAGAAACTGACCCTTAAACCGAATGTTACTGCAGTGTTGGCTTAATGGATTTGCTAAATCAAAGCAAGCCATGATCGTCGGGACATTGACCATGTACATACAGCCGTTTATTCGCCCAGCCTGTCGCGATGTATTTGCTTGACATTAATTCCACATATCGAGGACATAAAACATACCATTAGCAAAGTACAGTATGTAATCATAAGACGTATAATACCAGGGAAAGAAAACGATGATGGTGATGATCTCTCACATTATCTCTTTCGGTAGCCTACAGGAGTATTCTGCTCGATTTAAATGATTTCCTCAGTAGATTAGGTAAAAAAAAATGGTGCAAAAGAATTACCTTAACACAGAACAACTGACCGAAAGAATCCATTTGTACATAACGTTCAGGATTACTGTGCTTAACGCTATTCATGACGAGACATGATGCATTATGGGTTACTGTCCATGTTACTGTATTACCGAAAGAACATTTTCAGGGCTGTTTTAGCAAGAAAGTTTGATTGAAAGACCAAACCGTTTGAGTGAGATACCGATTTAATTGGTTACCGTTATGAAATGAAGGATTGAATATTTGTGTGGTTTATTTTTGCTCTCAGCAGGATCCTTAAACCAGCCTTTATTCCCCTTGAGACTGAGCAAGATCACTTTTTAATATTATTGAACATTTATGTTGTATCTACGGAAGCCCGTTTCCGCCACTGAATAAAACATTAAAAAATGTATTGCGACTTATCTCACAATTCTGAGAACTGTGAGATATAAACTCACAATAGCAAGTTATAAAGTCAGAATTGCCAGATGTAAACATGTACAATTCTGACTTTTTTCTCAGAATTGCGTGATATAAACTCACAATTGCGTGAAATAAAGTCCGACTTGCGAGATAATTCACAATTCTGACCTTTTTTCTCGCCGTTGCAAGTTTGTATCTCACAATTCTGACTTTTTTCTTTCAATTCAGACTTTTTTTTTTATATACTTATATCTCATAATTCTGAGAAAAAAAGTGAGTTTTTATCTCTCAAGTCTGACTTTATTTCTTGTAACTGTGAGTTTATATTATGCAATTCTGAAAAAAGGTCTGAATTGCAAGAAAAAAGTCAGAATTGTGTGATATAAACTCTCAGTTACGAGAAATAAAGTCAGACTTGCGAGATAACTCACAATTCTGACTTTTTTTCTCGTAATTACAAGTTTGTATCTCACAATTCTGACTTTTTTCTTGCAATTCAGACCTTTTTTCAGAATTGCATAATATAAACTCACAGTTACAAGAAATAAAGTCAGACTTGAGAGATAAAAACTCACTTTTTTTCTCAGAATTATGAGATATAAGTCCAATTTTAAAGGGAAGAAAAAGACTGATAAGTTCTCAGAATTGCGAGTTTATCTCACAGTTCAGACTTAAAAACTCGCTATTGCGAGTCCGAATTATGAGTTTTAGAAAAAAGTCAGAGTTATGAGTTTGTATCTCACAATTCTGACTTCATATCTCAGAATTACGAGTTTACGTCTGGCAATATTGACTTTACATTTTTAGTTTATATCACGCAGTTCTGAGAAAATAAAGTTGGAATTGCGAGTTTATATCTTGCAATTCTAACCTGATCTCACAGCAGTTCATACATATTTTATGTGGTGGCTAATTTGTACGAATTCGTATGATTTTTTCTAAATTGGACGTATTTTACGAGTTCCCCAATTTATATGAATTTATACGAGTGACCTGCCCCTATCCCCCTCCAAAACCTACCCGTCACTGGGGTCTAGACAATTCGTACAACACGTAAAGTGCATACAAATTGGTCGTGAGATAGCGTAGGCATTTCTGACAGTGTAACTCCCAACTGTGAGTTTACATCACGCAATTCTGACTTCATTTCTCAGAATTGTGTGTTTATATCTCATAATTTCTCAGAATTATGAGATGTAAAGTCGCAACTGCAAGAAAAAGTCAGAATTGTGAGATAAAAGTCGCAATAACTATTTGTTCTTATTTTTTATTCAGTGTCCCAAACGGGCTTCCATATTTATCTCTACTTATTATCTTAACTTATTTTTATTAACATGTGATCAGTGTTTTACATTATACAACTGAAGGCAAGAAGGGCACTTTTCCTCATTTTTATTCAGCTGTTCTTCTTCACTTGTTTGAACAGACCAAGTTTGACCACTAAAACAGTTTCATCACTGTCAGTAGAAATTGGGCCATTTATGCAGTTGACTGCAGTGCAGTGTGCATCTGCAGTGAGAAAAAAGGGATGGTAGTGTTCTGCTTTTTATGTTTTGTTTTGAAATCTTTGCTCTGTGTGTTTGAAGACATGCAGTCAAGACACAAATACTGAAGTTAGCAGTGATTCAGTTTCGACCATTGGGTTGAGCACAGACAACCTCTGGTCAGACAACCAGCAGGAATTACTGTCACACTGTCAGACTGATCACTGTCAATCCTTATGAAGTCAATATTCTTGCTGCTTATCACAGACTGCACTTTTTCTTATCGAAACACTTTAGTGCATTTTCACAGGAAACACATGAAAATGGCTCGGAAAGTTGAGTCCTTGGGTCAACCAGCCTTTAGGCCTCATCTGAGCCGTTTGATTGTTACGGCATCTGTGAAAATGTTCAATTTAAATATTCAGATCTGGCACAGAGTTAGCGAAGGTTAGCGTTTATCTAATTACATGACAAGTGTGAGTCAGTGTTACAACTTTTCGCCAGAGCAAAGGTTTTTGGCTTTTTTTTACCATCTTTGTTGAGTGGCTTGGTTGACTAATGTAATATTCATAATGAATTTCATTAACTGTATTTATTGTTTTGCAATGTAAATATTAGTTTGCAGCTCTTTGCACATGTGTTTATACAACTAACGACAGAACAAATAAAGCTTGAACAATGTTTTTGTTGTTTTCTCAAATGCAAACCAAATGGTTTTAGGTTGTGGTGTTTTTCTCTTTGAAGTGGACTTTGAATGTACCTTGCGTTTCACTTAAAATTATCTGATGAAAGAAGAAGAATATCTTAATTAGGGACTGACGTGTTGCTGTGCTTCTTATTTCTTGAGGAATCTGACCATGTTACAAGGGCACTTTTTTTCACATTTAGATATGAGGGCAGAGTTATGATGAGGCCTGTTCATTTTGAGTTCTAACATCAGGGAATATATTTTCTTAGAAATATAACATGTTTTGCTTTACCTCGTTGTTTTTTTGTGCTCACTCATGCATTTTTCCCATGCTGCCTCTGAAGCAACCCTGGCATTACTGTATCACCCCATCAGATGAACATCATTCCCTGTCATTGTGACGAAACAACAGAAAACAGTTCACCCGCGGCATTAACACTGTACATTATTTGTCAGATTGGCTTCATTTTCATACTTATTTTGTAAATATTTCATGTTGTATGGAACTTGGATTAAAATGTAAATATGTCTCCTGTATTTGTAATAATTATAATCCATTCGCTGTATAGCCTAGACGTGTAATGCATATATCTTAATTCTGTGTATGGTAATCTTGCACCATTGACCTGTTTAGTGAATGAGGTAAAAATAAAATTACAACCAGTGCATTAGACAAAGAACAGATCTCATTTTGTCTCTTTCTTTCTTTTTTTACACAACACTTTGTTAAAATACTTTCTTACAGCTGGTTATTGTTTTTAAAAGGCTGTTTAGTTAGTGACATTTTGCTTGTTAAATCTCATGTGATATTACATTATTAGTGTTTTAAAGCACAACAAGGCTAGCTTGTTTGTTTTTTTTTTAGTTTATTATTGGCTTTTTTAATGAATATTTTAACCTTTTGACAAAAGCATCAAACTATGGAAGCCAGTTTCCACCACTGAATAAAAAAATAGGTAATTGCGACTTTTTATCTCACAGTTTTTTGCAATTGTGAGTTTACATCTCAGAATTCTGACAGAGTTGCATGATACAAACTCGCAATTCTGACTTTTTCTTAGATTTGTGTTATAATGTTAGAAAGTCAGAATTGCAAGAGAAATTCTGAGAAATAAAGTTGCAGAGATATAAACTAACAATTCTGACTTTTTTTCTCAGAATTGCGAGTTTATGTCTCGATATTTACATTTACATCTCACAATTCTGACTTTTTCCCCCAGAATTCCCCAGAGTTCATATCTCGAAATTGACCTTTTTTCTCAGAATTTCAAGAAAAAAAGTCAGAAGCTTCAGATATAAACTTAAATTTGTGAGAAAAGTCAGAATTGCACTTTTTTTTTCTTGCAATTCTGACTTTATTTCTTGCTATTGTGTTTTATATCATGCAATTCTGAGAAAAAAGTCATAATTGTGTTTAAATCTCACAATTCTGACTTTATAACTCGTAACTTTGAGTTTTTATCTTAATTTTGTGCAAAAAAAAGTCAGAATTGTGAGCTAATTAAGTCGCAATAACCTTTTTTATTATTGTTCAGTGACAGAAATGGGCTTCCATATCTAACAAATATAACCACTGAGTTGAGTACATAAAATACCACATTTGATATAAAAATAATATGCTGCAAAGTAATAGTCCTACCTTATTATTTATGTTTGTCTATCTTTATATTTTACTTCTTAGGAGTGATTAAGCAACAGATTATTATTATTATATTTTCACTATTAAAAAAAAAATTAAAAAATCTCACCTGTAATATAATAACCGAACATTTACTATATGAAATAAAGTACTGAGCTATGGTAAGATGGCCTTGTAAATAATTACGTACGTTATTATTATAATTACATTATTATATTATTACATTATAATTACATTATCTTGTAAATAATTGCATGTCAAATACGTATAGTATTTTTATCAGACAGTATTACAAAATCATGCCATCTTTATTGCATTTATCTATTTAATATGCAGTAATTTGCGCAATTAAACACATTTATAAAGTTTTAACTTTCAGAAAATACTCGTTGCATTTGAATGTAGTAATCTACTTAATAATTAATCAATTTAATGAAATTTCAGACCTACGTAACTACAGTGATGCAACAGTGCTCTACAAAATCAATCGTCGGTCTCAGAGTTCGTCGTGAAAGTCTATTTCCCCATTTACTTCAACGCCAAATGCACGCACAACTTCTTCTGACACAGTGGGCGGAGAACAGACGGGGGAGGGACAAAACCAGACAGCCAACGAACGGCCTCTAATCTCTGCTCAGAGTGTCTCCGCCAATCACAGACGGCGATAAGGATGACGCCATGACCACTGTAATCTGTCTGGCGTGTTCATTGGGAGTTGGGGTAGTGCTGTTGTTCAGGCCGTGAATGAGGAAGTTCAGTAGAGACGGTGCTGCAGTAGTGAAAACCTTGATAGAAAGTGTAATTTTAAGACAGAACCAACCTTCAACCATGGCTCAGTAAGTATAAATTTTGCGTTTAAAGCGCTTGGTAATATGATAGTGAATTTCTACAGCGCATTTGACTTTTTTATTCTATTTAAATATAATAGAGTGAAAGCTCTTGCACATTGTCAGCATTCATTTGATCTATACTGATCTGTGAAGCACATTTTTTTGTTCAAACACAGATTGAAATCAGTTCTGTCATCCAGTCAGAATGACATTTGTCATAATCACTGATTTCAATAAGTTAGCTCGCTATAGACCAATTATAAACAAACATTATGAATGTTTTTTCTCATTATCTCCATATTTCTGTCTCCACAGAGCTGATATTGCTCTCATTGGTCTGGCTGTGATGGGTCAGAATCTGATCCTGAACATGAACGATCATGGATTTGTGGCAAGTGGCATTTTTTTCATTTTCTTGCATAACATATTCTGATTCACATCAGGTTTAAGATTATACAACTATTGTCATTTTTCAGGTGTGTGCATTCAACAGGACAGTGTCCAAGGTTCATGAATTTTTAAACAATGAAGCCAAAGGCACTAAGGTCATTGGGGCCGAGTCACTTGCGGACATGGTGTCTAAACTCAAAAAACCTCGTCGCATCATCCTCCTCGTCAAAGCAGGACAAGCCGTCGATGACTTCATTGATAAACTGGTAAACATCACCATGAATCAACAGTCCTAGTTTGCCTCGTCACCCTGCCAAGGTGATCAAGTAACCCTTTTTCCGCATGTTGTAGGTTCCTCTTCTTGAACCTGGTGACATCATCATTGATGGTGGAAACTCAGAGTACAGAGATACAACAGTGAGTCTGACAATCCAAACTTATGATCACATGAAGTGATAACAGTACTTGATTTAAACATAAACTCTCATCATCACATACAGAGACGCTGTAGGAGTCTGAAGGAGAAGAACCTGCTGTTTGTGGGTAGCGGAGTGAGCGGAGGAGAAGACGGAGCTCGTTATGGACCTTCACTGATGCCTGGAGGACATAAGGATGCCTGGTGAGGACTTAAAGAAGTTTAAACCTAAAAAAAGTGTATGTATGCGGAATCTAATTTGTCTTTTTATTCCTTCAGGCCACACTTAAAAGATATTTTTCAGAGCATTGCCGCCAAGGTGGGCACAGGAGAGCCGTGTTGCGACTGGGTGAGTGTTAGTTATCAATAGTAACATATGCATTTATATAGACTGTGAATGCACTTTTCCAAATTCTTTGTATATTTGTCTAGGTTGGAGATGAAGGAGCAGGACATTTTGTTAAGATGGTCCACAACGGTATTGAATACGGTGACATGCAGCTCATCTGTGAGGCGTATCATCTGATGAAGGATGTGCTGGGTATGGACCATGATGAAATGGCTCAGGTTAGATGAAAAGTCCACAATGTTGTAATTCTTCAAATCCCCTCTATTGTTTCTTCTGTTTCCTTCTTCCTTATTTAGTTTGCGTTTTGAAATGCATCTCACCCTGTTCCTTCTGAAGGACTGTTTTGGTTTGCTTCCTCTTGAGACTAAATTTTTTTTTTGTCTGGTTTGCCTATCAGGCCTTCGATCAGTGGAATAAGACAGAATTGGACTCTTTCCTCATTGAGATCACTGCCAATATCCTGAAATTTAAGGACGAGGACGGCACTCACCTGCTGCCCAAAATTAGAGACAGCGCCGGGCAGAAAGGCACTGGGAAATGGACGGCCATCTCTGCTTTGGAATACGGCACACCTGTTACATTAATCGGTGAGATACAGTGTTGCGTAATTTCTCAGATATGGGTGTGTTTTTCTGTTTTTTTTAGATTTAGAGGGAGAAAGTCACTTGGGCTTAGATGAGCATGTTGAATGAGGCGTTTCCATAAGCAGCTTTGGTGTTCACCTCTTCAGCTGATGTGACATAAGTGGGATTTTCTGTTTTGGCTTTTGGCGCAGGGCTCAACAATAAGAACTGCCCGCTGTCCTGGGGCTATTTTGAAAAACTTTAGGCCAGATATTTAAAACTATATGTATTATGAAAAGCGCTATGAAAATAACTTGATGTGTAGTTGTTAGATCAGGACATAGGCTTGTATATATAATGTCAGCTGAATAGACAAAAGGCTGGTTGTGCAGCACTGAAGCGTGAGAGCTCAGCTATGATTTGTGTGGTTGTAGAGGAGGGTTTTCTTCTCTCAACAGGCTGCATTCCAGTGCTGAGTTCACCATGACTGGCTGTTTTCCACTTGATTTTTTTTTTTTTTTTTTCCCTTCCTTCCACTCGCCTCTTCCCATACTTGTTGGCCTTGGGTTGGGTGATAATTTAATACAAAGTCATGCTGAGTTCACGTTTTTGCTTCCAGCCTCTCATGTTTATAGATGTAGTAAGATCTGTTCTCACTATAGTCTGGCTGATTACTCAGTACACTGAAGAGAGTTACGTTACCAGTGTCAACAGTGCCAGGGTCTGGCACCAGATATGAAGTGCATTATACATTGTGACTGCAGTCTTGAAGACACAGTAAACAAAATGCCTAAAATATATATATTTTCTGCTATATAGAAGTCATAGATGAATCTGACAAAGAAATGTCTCTATCATATTTCACATCAAAATCAAAAAGGAAAATGAAAAAGAATTTGCATTATATAAAATGTATACATTTTTAGGACCAATACAGTTTTTAACATTCACAATTTTACATTATTATATTATTACATTATAATTTCATTAGGTTGGAAATAATTGCATGTCAAATACGTATAGTATTTTTTATCAGATAGTATTAAGAAGCAAGAAATTTGGGGGGAAATGTAAATAATTTAATGAAAAAAAAAATGGCACAATGCACAACAATTCTTAAATTAATTACCTAAATATTTTTATTTTGATTAAGAAAATGCTAAATAATAATAATAATAATAATAAAAAATACAACAATATATAAAATACAAAACATGTCTGAGTCATCATATTGCAATAATAATAATAATAATAATAATAATGATAGTATAAATAAATAAATAAATAAATAAATATATATATATATATATATATATATTAAATAAAACATGAGGACTTATTTATTTAATAATAAATCTCATTATAGTAATAATAATAAAAAATACAACAATATATCTAAAATAGAAAACATAGTCACCAGATTGCTAGAATAAATAAATCATTTTTAAACATGAGGATCGATTTATTTACTAATAAATCCAATAATAGTAATAGTAATAATAATAATAAATACAACATGTCTAAAATACAAAACATGTCTGTGCAATCACTAGATTGCAATAATAATGATAATAATAATAAAAAATAATTTTTAAACATGAGGATTTATTTATTTAATAATAAAGCTCATAATAGAAATAATAAATAATATTTTTATGTTATATATGTTATAATCCATGTTGGATTTTTTTTATGTTAGATATATAATTGTATTTTGATTATATTAGTAATAATAAAAAATACAACAATATATCTAAAATACAAAACATGTCTGAGTCACCGGAGTATAATAATAATAATAATAATAATCATCATAAATTCAATAATAATAATAATAATAATAATACACTTTTTCTTTTTTTTTTTAAAGATCTATTTTTTTGCTTTTATTGTGATAGGAGCGAAGTGAGAGGGAGAGAGGGGGGTGGGATCGGCAAAGGTTCCGCGAGTTGGAATTCGAACATGGGATGCCTGGAGCCCACAAGGCTATCGGTGCAGACAAATAATAATTTTAAACATTAGTATTTATTTATTTATTAATCATATATTTTTAATGTTAATATTTTTTATGTTAGATATAAATGTTATGTTTTATGTTATATGTTATAATAAATGTTAGATTTTTATGTTAGATATATAACTGTACTTTAATTGTAATAGTAATAAAAAATACAACAGTATATCTAAAATACAAAACAAGTCTGAGTCACCAGTTTGTAATAATAATAATAATAATAAACATAGTAATAGTAATAAAAATAATTACAAAAAATACAACGATATATCTAAAATACAAAACATGTTTAAGTCACCAGATTGGTAAAATAATAATAATACTAGTACTAATAATTTTTAAACATGAGTATTTATTTAGTTTGTTTGTTAATATGATCAGGTTTTTCTGTGGCCTGTCTCTCATGTTTGGACTAGCTAATGTTTTAATGTTTCCTCATTGGTCTCTGGCATGGTTTAACAGTGATTATAATCTTATTATGCGACCAAAGATGCAGACTGTAACAGGAGATGACTGTTTGTGTTGTATGTGGTGTCTTTCATTCACAGGGGAAGCTGTCTTTGCCAGATGTCTTTCCTCTCTGAAGGATGAGAGGGTTCAAGCCAGTAAGAGCCTCACTGGCCCCCAGGGTGTCAAGTTCACTGGAAACAAGGCACAGTTTCTTGAAGATATCAGAAAGGTGGGATAGACGTAGTAAAATGCGGATCATTCATATACGTATCTATTAATATTAATAAATATGAAGCTGCTTGAGTTAATTGAGTTTATTAATAATGTGCTGTTTTATTTCTTTTTCAGGCTTTGTACGCCTCAAAGATCATTTCATATGCTCAAGGCTTCATGCTGCTCCGACAAGCTGCAGTAGAGTTTGGCTGGTCTCTTAACTATGGTGCTATTGCTCTGATGTGGAGAGGAGGCTGCATCATTCGCAGGTGAGCAGGCTTTGCTCACAGGGATTTAAGAAAAATATATTGCATAAGAGTATATGCTATATTCAGATTGCTTATCAGAAAAGGCAGTGTCTGCTGAAACACCCAAGAATGAAATCATACGAAACTTCATCTTTTCTCCACCCTGTCAGTGTTGTAATTCTGTGAACAACAGGAAGTGGTGATAATGTTTCCCGTAAAAATCCCACATGCACAAAAATGAGGAAATGGTTTGATTTTACAATATCATCATTGTGGATTAGCTATAATTAAAGGTCATGAATTGAATCTTTTATTTGCAGTGTTTTCTTGGGAAAGATCAAGGAAGCGTTCGACCGGAACTCAGACCTACAGAATTTGCTGCTGGATAACTTCTTCAGTAAAGCTGTTCAGGATTGTCAGGTACAGGAAGTGAGCCAAGAGTGGTCACAGATTGCGCCGTTTCCTGTAATAGTGCCGCTACATACGAAGAGAAATCGGCAGCAATAATGGAAGACTGTTTATGTGCATTCATATGAATGTATATGTACAGTACCTCCAAAAAGTAATGTACAAAAATGTCCACATAGTGCCTTCCAAATATATACACCATGTACACAGTCCAAATAGCATTTATGGATGGCATATCCTGTAATTAGTGACAATTTCATTTTATTTCATGTCATTTTATAATATGAATTTGAATTATTTAAAGGGATAGTTCACCCAAAAATGAAAACTCTGTCAATAATTACTCAGCCTTATGTCGTTCCTAACCCGCAAGATCTTTGTTTATCTTCGTAACACAAATTAAGATATTTTTGATGAAATCTGAGAGCTTTCTGACATTGCTTAGACGGCAATGCAACTGACACGTTCAAGGCCTATAAAGGTAGTAAGGACATCGGTAAAATAGTCCAAAGAGTGACATCAGTGGTTCAACCGTAATGAAGCTACAAGAATAATTTTTGTGCAAAGATTTATTGATGTCCTTACTACCTTTCTGGGCCTTGAATGGGGTAGTTGTGTTGCTGTCTATGCAGGGTCAGAAAGTTCTTGGATTTTATCAAAAATATCTTCATTTGTGTTTCGAAGATGAACAAAGATCTTGTGGGTTTAAAACAACATGACTGTGAATACTTAATGACAGAATTTTCATTTTTGGGTGAACTGTCACATTGAACTAGATCTGTGCAGTCAATGAAAGTGTATCAAACGTAATCATGTCGTTAGCACAGAAATTTTCATAAAATGTTCTTCATTGGTGGTAATGGATTTTTATAAGCTACAGTATTTATCTATAATATTCCAGCAATTATTTGGCAACATAATAGCATATATAGTCAGAGTTTAACATAAATATTAACAGCTGGATTTTAAAGTCATTTATCAGATGTTAAATATGGTCTGAAAATCCACATAAAAGTGTAAAAACATGTAATTTTGAAATGGAAATTATATAGGAACAGTGGTTTACTTTAAAAACTGATCCAGTGTTTCCCCTGCCATTATATTAGGGGGGCGGCCCTAATAAAGTAAACTTTTGTTTTTTATATAGTGCCAGATCACAATAGACGTCATTTAAGGTTACCCTTTTCTATAAAACGGGTCTATATCTTGTTCTTGTATTAAACAAATGAAAGAGCTGTATGTTATTTATCTTATTTACACAACGGCATGTCATTTCTGTCTCTACGTGGACGCGCGTCTACAATTTCTCCTCAGCTAAAACGCGGACGGGATCGCGGAGTTCATTCATAAAAACGTATTTACCACAGAATGCCACAGAATTCATACATTTTTGGATGAATAAATCAAAAGTAAGTCTGTCATTTAATTTGAATCGCGACATGGACTAATGTCTGTGAATATTAAAACGCAAAAAGACGGTTTAAATATGAATCCTGCATGTTCCGTTTGCCTCTGTATGAATGAATGGCGGAGACGCGGTTTTGTTTGTTACACAAATAATGAAGCACACGTGAGGCTCGCGGTGATTTTCGACCTCTGCGTCTCATTATATGACGACATAAACACATGAACTTCATCTCCAGAGCTGCTGCGAGAGTCACTTCATGTGAATTTTACCGTTTCAATTGCGAAAACTAGCTCACACAAAAACTAACCGGCAACCTGTCAAAATAAAAGTACAGTTTAACATGTAACAGAAATGTATTTGTCTCGTATTACTTTTGTACAGTATAATGTAGGTGTTTATATATTCCTATTTCTGGCAACTTAAAGTAAAAAAATTAAATGCAGAAATTATAATAATAACAGAAAGACCTCTGTTTGTTTGCCAACAAATAAAAGGGTTTAATTTTCATTTCATTAAAAATAAATAAATGTTTGCTGCCTTCATTTGATTATCAGAAAAATTAAAACAAGAGTTTCTGAAAAAGAAACAGATTGTAGGGCCCAGTTGTTCAAAATGTTGAAATTGAGATTTTTGGTCTTATTTTCACTGTGATCTATAGGTTTTTTTATGTTAGTGATGATAATACATGTAGAATGTTTTTTATTTACCAGTAAGTTGGTTGTGTTTTGTAGGACTCATGGCGTAGGGTTGTAAGTACAGGTGTGCAGCAGGGGATCCCTATGCCATCCTTCACCACCGCCCTGTCCTTCTATGATGGTTACAGGCACGAGATGCTCCCAGCGAACCTACTGCAGGTAAACCTCTCTACAACTCTAACTATATGGAATACCACAGGAATTACTTCTGGATTCTTAAGTCCTTAGTATTCATTTGTAAGACATTTTATGTTTGATTTTATTATTTAAATTGATATCACGTTTAACATTGTGTCACTCTTCAGGCACAGAGGGACTACTTTGGTGCCCACACGTATGAGCTGCTATCAAACCCTGGAAAGTTCATCCACACTAACTGGACAGGCCACGGTGGAAAAGTGTCGTCATCAGCCTATAACGCCTAAAATCAAAAGTGATTTTAGGTTAAACAGCAAAGAACGTCATCTCCTCTTGATGAAGGACCAGAGCAGCTGAACACATTCCTCCCGAAGAGCTGAACTTCAGCACTTAGTAGAGCTCCTACTGAAGAGTGTTCAAATGCACATTTCTATTTATACTAAATCATAGTGTATACACTATTTGTAAGCCCTGTTCTTGTAGTTTTAAGGTCCACTGTTGCAAACACTGTATTTCTGAGTAAGAGTGTTTCTGAGATTCTTCTTGCTGTAGACCAGTCATGCTTTGCCCCCAGAGTTCACAGTGTTAACCCTGGATTATGGGAAACTATTGCACTGCATTAGACTAAATAAAGATTTCAATCCCTTTTTAATTAGCTTTTGTCTTCTTCACTTACATGCCGTCTACTGCAAACAGGATTTACTCCTGCTTATTTTTAACTGTAAATGCTAGATATGTAACTTGTTTATTTGTGTGTACTTCTAATTAGTCACCAGGAGAGGGCAGAAATGAGTTTTTGGAACAACAGCTTGTTTACAACAGTAGTGAGTGATTATTCTTTGAGGATGAAAGAAAACAACACACATATAATATATAAGACCCTTGTCTTTGCCTGCAAACAGATAGTTGAAATGTAGTTTTTTTAAATTTTAATTAAATTAATTTTAATTTAATTTAATTAAATTGTTATAAACAGTACTATGTAAATATCTTGAAAGTTCTTGACACTATCCTGATGATCAAGTTGCATTTTTGATTTTTAACATTTAAAGGAGAAGTCCACAGAACAACAATTTACAGATAATTTACTCACCCCCTTGTCATCCAAGATGTTCATGTCTTTCTTTCTTCAGTCGTAAAGAAATTGTGTTTTTTGAGAGAAAACATTTCAGCATTTTTCTCCATATAATGGACTGATATTGAACCCTGAGGTTTGAACTTCCAAAACACAGTTTAAATGTGGCTTCAAATGATCCCAAATGTGGTTGTAAACGATCCCAGCCGAGGAAGAAGGGTCTTATCTAGTAAAACTATCAGTTATTTTCATTAAAATAACGTCTTGTCTTGTCTTGCTCTCCCTGAACTCTGTGTATTTTGGCTCAAGACAAACTCAGATCGTATTTTCTCCCTTAACTTAAAAAATCATTTCAAAATTATCCTACATTGCTGCAGAAGTTCCGACCCAGTCTTTGCAAAGTGAACATACAAAGAAGATCAAACACCCTTAACAAAAAAGGTAAAACAGCGATTTTGAAGTGGAGGGAGAACATGAGATGGGAGTTTTTTGACATACCCTAACTGTCATAAACTGAAACAAAAATGGAGGTCGGGAAGAGCACGACAAGACGAGCGTTTGACATTAAAAAGTACATAAATCAGGGGTGCCCAACCCTGTTCCTGGAGATGGACTTACCTTTAGTTTAGTTCCAACCCTAATCAAACACACCTGTCTGTAATTTCCAAGTGCTCCTTAAGATCCTAATTAGTTGGTTCAGGTGTATTTGGTCAGGGTTGGAGCTGAACTCTGCAGGAAAGTCGATCTCCTGGACCAGGGTCGAGCACTCCTGATACAAATTGTA
Organism: Labeo calbasu; assembly: GCA_019740295.1. Classification (NCBI taxonomy): domain Eukaryota; kingdom Metazoa; phylum Chordata; class Actinopteri; order Cypriniformes; family Cyprinidae; genus Labeo; species Labeo calbasu. The sequence continues at coordinate 65,403 of JAHKKF010511684.1, forward strand.
TTATGTTTATGAAAATAACCAATCGTTTCACTAGATAAGACCCTTCTTCTTCGGCTGGGATCGTTTACAACCACATTTGGGATAATTTGAAGCTGCATTTTGGAAGTTCAAACTCGGGGCACCGTATCAGTCCATTATATGGAGAAAACACCTGAAATGTTTTGAAGAAAGAAAGACATGAACATCTTGGATGACAAGGGGGTGAGTACATTATCTGTAAATTGTTGTTCTGGAAGTGGAATTTAAGTACTTTAAGGCTCCTAAGTCAGCAGCACCACACACATACGTTGTGGTGCTCGTGAATGTGAGGCAAAGTTGTTACTTTTGTTTTCTTTGTGCACACAAAGTATTCTCGTAGCACCCATGCTACCTTTCTAGGCCTTGAATGTGGTAGTTGTATTGCTGTCTATGCAAGATCAGACAGCTCTTGGATTTGGAAAATCCTTTTTTTGGTTTTGTGAAATCTTAACCGTTATGTAGCACAAATACAGAAAATAATTTTTCACTGATGCTTTCTGAATATGTAAGCTACAATTAATGTTGAACCAAACATAAACCATGAGAAAATAGCTGTGAAAATAGGATTTCCTCCTGGTTTAGACACACTACACCAATATCCTTAATTCACCTACAACCTGTTTAAAGATCAAAGAGCTGAAGAGAGCAGCAGGTGTCTCAAATATGTGTGACCAATGACGTCACTCCCATGTGAAGTTTTTCAAATGATCCAGCAACTAAGAGAGCTTGTGATACAGGCCATTCTACAGAATTGGTTCAAAGTCAGAGTTGGAAACGTCTTGGAAACGTTTTCCACAAATTTTGTGTATGCAAAGTGTAAAATATGCAAGGTACACATTTCTAGTGATTCATTCTCATATTGTATTTTTTAGAAATACTGTATTTGTCCTCTCCCCAAATTTGTCACTACCAAAACACAGTAATATATAACTTAATAAGAAGGGTTATACTGACCTATTAATATTTTGCTTACATTTTCCTTATTTTTTTTTCTATTTTATTAAAGTTTAAGTAAAGAGGTAAATCAATGACAATTTAAAAAATTTCATGTGTGATTTATTGTATTTGTTGTATTAGTTTTGAGAATTTCATTTCTGATCTGAGAAAGGCACCAAACTGTAAGCTGACTTTGGCCCCTTTATCTCCATCGACGGTTCTGATTGGTGTGATAAATTTGGACTTCTAGTGTTGCCACATGGGTAATTGTGTGCTAACTGAGCTCAAACTTTGCAGACTTGAGTGAACAATATTGAACACTAGTGCTTTCTAAATGATCACTTGTCGTAAGCACTGAGAAATGTAGGCATTTGTGTATAGAGTTTTGCAGTAACAGTTCACCAAATCTGACTCGTGTTAAAGCAGGGGAATAGTGTTTATAGTTCAGGGAAATGGGTGTGCTTTTTAAAAAATGGCATTATGGTTTTGAAATTTTAGTTCAAAAGACTGGTTATAGTGTTTTAGCAATTGAGAAAAACTGTAATTATAAAATCAAAATGGTGTTCGGTAGTGAGATTCTTTAAAGTTACACACAGATTTTTCATACTTTTGAACATTTACCTCAAAATGATGGGGCCTATTTACTTACCATGTAGTTATGAGAGAGAGAGACACAAATATTTCCTGATCATAAATGTAGGGGTGTAGTTAAAATCAGTCTCAGACAATGGTTTCGGTAGTGATGTGAAAATGCGGGACACGTTTTTATAAATGTATAAATTTCATAATTTACAAAGAAAATATAAAAATAATAAATCTTTTTTGGAACTTTACAGTTTTAAATAATCAAAAAGATATTTTTTAGAAACCATTTTCAGCATAGGGTTCAGGACAGCCACCTCCCAATTGCAAAGACCAGCTAAATAATGATTTTATAGATATTAAACATGCTGATAATTTCAATGGGTTTCAATGGATTTAAAGGGGTCATCGGATGCTAAGCTCACTTTTTCATGTTGTTTGAACATTAATGTGTGTTGGCAGTGTATGTACAAATCTACCCTATAATGATAAAAATCCATGCAGTGGTTTTTAACTAATCTGTAAAAGTAATATCCCCTTTTTTCAAATCGAGCCATTCTCAGATGCCTGTTGGTGTGGCGTCACACTGACAGAGGCCGCTCCTGCGATAGTTGATTGACATGAGCTCTTACCTCAGATCAGCTGTCACAGTCCACTAACTTTCCTTGTTTCGATGCCAAAGCAGGGATGTAAGTTAGACAAGAATATCTCCAATTAAGTGATTGTTGTGTTGTGTTGCTGGATGTAATAATGAACATAGTGGTCGTCATTTACTCCTGACATCTGAGCCGCTGAAGATGCAGTAGATTACATTTGTTTGTGAAT